>MU004372.1:0-145357 GCA_010405375.1 Lophiostoma macrostomum CBS 122681 | reverse complement strand
GCCTATAGGCTCTCTACCGCACGCAGCCAACAGTTTATCTACTATATCTACTATCTTACCTAGTAAGAGGGAAAAACCTTATAAATTAAGGTTAAGGATATATTAGATAATTGTTTATTTTTTAGTTAGGGTAATCTTATAATAGCTATTATATCTATTAGATAAAAATATATCTCTATAGTTTTAACAAGAGAGTATATTTAATAGTACGCTAAATACTATAGCAGCGCGTTAGAGGAATAGAATTTGCTTAGAACAATAGGTAATAAGGGCAAGTTTAATTCTACCTTCTTATTTAATTAATAATTAATATTATTATTAAGACATTTTATATTAATAGGAAAGTTGGTAGTACTAAAAAAAAGTATCCTAGGTAATAGGGTATTCTAGGTAATAGTGCTCTACATTAGTAGAATATATTAATATATTAAGTAACTAGTAGTAACCTAATATCTATTTATAACCTATAAAGTCTCTAAACTTCTAAACCTTAATACTTAATTTCTTTTTAATTTACTATTTTAATTCTATTCTTCTATAAGTAGTATTTACTTATATATATAATAATTACTTACTATATATTATCTAGAGTTAAGCTTTAACTATTATTCTACTTTTAAATCTAGCTAATAAAATTAAGTAGCTAGTATTTTTATAGATAACTAGCTTTATAGTATTTAAAGAATACTACTTTAATAGTATTTAACTTCTTATATTTAAGAAGTTTTCTCTTAAATTAAATAAAAAGCTTTTTCTCTATTAAAATATTCTTTTTATTATTTTATTAATAAAAAAAAAATTATATTTTATAAAAAGAAGCTTTATCTAAGTAAAATTACTATTAAGTATAGCTAGAAAACCTACTATAAAATAGTACTTTCTTAGTTTTAAAGTAAGCTTTATTAATATTAACTAATAGATTTTTAGAGTTTATTTATTATTATTTTTACTATAGTATTAATAAAAGAGTATATACTACTATATAGGTTTATAGCTACTACTTTTTTAGTTTAATATTATAGTTATAATTTAGAAAAGCTTATAACTTTATAATAATAGAAAAAGATAAAAATTTAGATTATTATTTTAGTAAAAAAGCTATTATAATTTTATATTTTATAAAGTCTATATATATATATATAGTACTTCTATTTAAAGTTATTAGAAAGTTAATATTCTATTTATAGAACTACTATAACTCTATTAGTATATTTATAATATAGATCTTTAACTATAGTTATTTTTATAGATTATTAAGTAAAATATATTTATAGTAAGCTATATTTATAGTATTAGTCTATAGTAAGTAGATATTAGGCTATAATATTTAAAATTAAGATATTTAATAGCGTTATAGATAGTATAGTCTTTATACTACTATAAGTAAAAAGGCTTTATATAATAATAAAAAAAATGTGTCTCAAACAATCTGACCGAGTTCCGATACTGTCCCTTGAAAGATGCTGGACTTCCCCATACAAACTCGACCCTCCCAACACTACAGATCCTGGGCCACTTTGTCTCTCGCCTCTAAACTCCATCAGAATACTTTTAAAGCGTTTATAACATGCCCCGAATTGTTGTTTTCACGATAGGTGTCATCGTGATGCGATACCAACGCACTGCCCAGCCAGCCCATCCAACATCCGCACACGACCAAGTCCGCCCAACCTTGTCAGAACAACCTATCTCCAAACTCTCTGCCGAGCACACTGACACGTTTTCATATCTCACTTCGAAGTTCGAAGTGATCCCACTGCCCCACCACCGAGATGCACCAGCGAAGCACTCAACCTAATTCGCAGGCGCCCGGGGACGAATCTATCAACCCACGTACGTATCGCTTCCAAAGTCTGCACTGAGGATATTGAAGCTCACGATATGTATGTCTGAAGTTCTTGTAGCCTTTCAGTATGTTGCGGCAGAGATACAGACTCGTCGAGGTCCACCCAAATGCTCTCCTTTCGCACTTCCGGGATAACGAGCTCGGTGATGTGTGCTCAAAACTCTTCCCTTCGTATTATAGATATCAATGAATAGTGTGCCATAGTTTTGGGAGTGTAGTAGCAGTATTCGTGGTGTAGCGTTGCAGTCCCGCTCAGCCCGTAACGAGGAGGAGAGCATGGGCAACGCAGTATTGCAGGTATCCGTATAAAATCTTGGGGGGAGTATCTTTGAGTAGTAATATAGAATCCGAGAGAGTTTGAAGATATGTCACGGGGGGTTTCGTGGTGTTGTGGATGTAGGGCGCTGGGCCGGGTTTGGATAGATTGGTCCCTCGACAGGTATATTGTAGATTTTGAGCTAAAGTTAACTCCAGATCAATGTTATAAGTGTGTGAAAGTTTAAATGAAAGTTTGAAGGCATATCACCGTGCTTCTGCGTTGATGGTGGAGATGGACGGCTGGCGGGGCGCTGCACGGATTGGTGTTGTGCATGCAGAGATGTACATTTCGAGCTATAAACTCTGGAGAATCTTTTCATCGACAACTCAAAAGATCTCTGAGAGTTTGAAGGTAGGTCACCGTGGGTTTGCTGTTGTGGTTGAGATGGGTCGCTGGGGCGGGTCTGGACGAATAGGAGTCGCAGGTACAATATTGTAGATTTCAATCTACAAACTCTTCAGGAGGTTTTAATAGCTACTTGAAAACATATATGCAAGTTTGAAGATAGGTCACCGTGGGTTTGCAGGCGTTGTGGAGATGGGTCGCCGGGGCGGATCAGGGCTTTCAGGAGTCCCCCGCCCAAAACTGTAGTTATATATTTATAAACCCTTAAGGAGGTTGTAATGGTTATTTAAAAACATATATGAGAGTTTAAAGATAGGTCACTATGGGTTTGCAGACGTTGTGGACATGGGGCAGTCGAGGCTGTTTTGGCTGGACACATATTGTGGGCGCAAAGGCTTGGTGACCTATGCTCAAAAGCCCAGAGAACATTTCAGTAGGACATTGAAACAATCTCTGCGATTTTGATGTATATCCGGGCATCTTTGAAGTTGTGGTGGGGATGGCTATTCAGGGGTGTTCTGGAGGAATGTAAGTTGCGGACGCAGCACCTCGGTGACCCTACCTGAAAATCAGACAGGATATTATTTGGTAATATTAAAAGCTTGGGAGGGAGTTTCAAGTAGTCTAAAGCAATGTGGAAGGCGTGCCATTGAAGTCAAGTAGTGGCTGCTTCGGCGCAATGTGGGTTGTGGCATACACAACAGCTCAAACATGATTAAACGCTTGGGAAATGTTATTTAGCGTACATAATAAGCATTGATAGCATAAAAATGCTTTTGAGTAGCTTTACGTGGCGTAAAGAGGCACTGATCGTGATCTGGCCGACCCCCAAATGTTTGTAAAGCAAGCAGCAGGGATGCGGAAGAGCCGAAAACAATTCTGCAGCACATATATATTCATACAACCCAGCTCAAGAAGTTTCTAGTACGCGACTCTACAATAGTGGTGAGGACGAAGCAAGGGATGCCCATCCCTGGGCGTGGAATAAGACGGCATTTCTGCAACAACAGCAAGGGCGCGTAACACGAGAACTATCAGAGAAGTATCGAGACACTATATAAAGACTCTAACAAGCATCAGGAACATCAATCGAGAAGCGATATGCCCATATAGGAGCGACAGAGTCCAAGCATCCAAACCAGCCAGACTAAAACCTCAACAACAGAATCTCTATCACGAACATCACAGACATCACATCAAGGCAGTCAGAGGCACATGAGATTTTATGAAAGTATTCTGTTCCTAGCCTGCACTAAAGAAGCTATATAGACCCGTAGTCGCCGGTAGGACACCCTTGAAAAGCCTCCATGAAGAAATTGATACCGAAGTACCCATATGAGCCGCCAGTCACAAACCTGTCCGACCATAAAACTCCTTCCATGAAAAGCCAGAGGGTATCGTCCGTAATAAAGAGGCCTTGAACTCCGAGAGAAAAGCCGTGGTTGCAGTCCGTGGAATGCAGATGAGAGTCCACTGGAATGTAATCGAGGATTGACAATGCGGGGCCCGTGTTCGCAAAAGGTATGGAGAGAATCCGGAGAGGAGACATCAAGACTAGCGTGAATGACCGCGAGGTCGAAAGCATTTAATGTCCGAGCAAGGTGGTGCAGAGCGCAAGTAGCCACGTTCGAAGGTGATGCAAAACAGCTGTTCCTTGAAAGCCCTAAGAAGTCATGCAGTGATGAGAACATAAAGCCCGTCTGCATGTGTTGAAGGAGGTGATGATGTTTTCGTGGAGGTGACTAGTAGAAGTCCTCATGCATCTCCGGAAGGCATGGGTCATCTTCTGCACCGTCACGGAACGCAGTTGAGTCGTCATCATACGTTCCAGTATCATTTGAAGCATTGAACTCCTGCTGAAGACGAACCTGTCGATCACGCTCGGATCCAGCAACGGCAGTCAGGTCTTGAGGTCCATTCGAGATAGAGCCACTGGAACCAGGAGCTGCAGAGCTCATGGCCTCACCAAGACGGGCCAGGGTGTAAGCATCCATGAGGTTGGTGGTCGTAGCTGGAGTGAAAGCATCAGACATGGCCGTGGTGGCGTATGTCATGGAGCTGTCGGACACGATAGAGTTGCCGAGAGTCATCATGGTGTCAAGGGTCATGGTGCTGTCGAGCGGCATGGCGTTGGTGAGCTCCAAAGTAGATGATCTGGTGTAGTTGTTGAAGTCAAAGACCATGGGCTCTGGGCTTGCCGTGCTGCTGGTACCAGACGGGGCGGTGATGGCAGCAGGAACCAGCTGCAGAGAAGCCTTACGAGACTGACGCTTCTTTTTCTCGCCAGGCTTGCGAGGGGAGTACTTGTAGTCTGGATACATGATTGCATGTTGCTCTTTCTCTTTCTCAGCTGCCTTGCGCCACACGTCCTTCTCGTCCTCTGACATGGCTTTCCACTTAGCGGCGACTATCTGAGCTGGAGGTGAAGTTAGCGTCAGACTCAAGTGAAAGAATCCTGAACATGAATCTATCTTGAAGAGATAAACAAAGAAAGAAGTGAGGTGAACTTACAGATTTGCTGCACCGTCAGGTCTGGGTAAAGCTGCTTGATCTTCACGGATTCATCCTGGCGCATGATGATGAACATGTTTCGCGGTCGGCGAGGTTGATTGGCCTGCTTGGTCTTCTTGGCCTTCTTGGCCTTCTTCTTGGAAAGTGAAAGCTTTGGAGACTTCACCGCGACCGGATATGAAGTGAAGTAGTACTTGTCGTTCGAGTTGGGATCCTTGTAAACAACAACGGTGCGGTTCAGACGTTGCTCCAACTCAGACCTGAAGCGCTCAAGTCCCTCTGGAGTATGATAGATGGTATCCCAAGTGTCTAGGAAGTACCAATCGATCTTGACTTGGTGTGGAGCATTCTCGAGCTGGACCGCAACAAGACCGAGGTGTTGCTCGTGACTCAGGTAGAAGTAATACTCAGGTTGATTGGTAGCATCTCGAGCTTGCTGGAGAGTGGGGTTGACAGGGAATAGCTCAGCCAAAGCCATGCAGTACGCCCAATCAGGGTTGCAGGCACGATCGTGCTCGTCCATTCTTGGAGGATGTTGAGGCAAGAGGTTGATTGTATTGTGAATGAAGTATGAGTAGAAGTAGAAACGTGAAGCAGAGATGAATCAGTGATTTTGGTGTTCCAGAGATGGAGTTACGCGGGAGTGGGCGGCGTTTTGTGCGTGGCGCCAAGCCACTGCGGCGCGATGCCCGTGCATTCACCACTGGCCCGTGCTTTCACCTTCACTTCGCTCTCCCTGCCCGCTCGTCTGGCTTGACCGCCTTTAGCTTTGCTATGTCAACCGGCAAATATGATTATTAACGGCGTTCGGGAAAACTATGCTGTTGCATCGTGGACGTGTTCGGCGCAGTGAATGCAAGGACACACTGGCTCTAACAGAGTCTGATTCTATTTCTTCATGCTTTGGGTTTCGTTAGCAGTATATATCTATATGGTTGAGCTTCCACATACTATAGGCGTCTGCAACAACTTTTACGATTAGAACGGACCGCTTTCTAAATGTAACTCCCCTAAGTACGGCTTGTGCTCGTTCCTGACACATCGAAGGGCACTGACGCCTTGAGAACCTCCGACCTGTGATTTTGACTGTTTCGTATCTAGTGGTGCGTGGATCTAATGATAGTAGATTGTTTTCGTAGATGAATCGGTGGACTATACGACGATCGGATGTCGTGCCAGGTAATGCCTCGATGACCGATAGCCCTAAGTATGTTCGAAGAGAATACAGGAACACATGATGGAATTATGCTGAGTTGAGGAACGTCCAAGGGGTATGATTTGAGTATACTCGTGATAAAAAGCAGTGGACGAAGAAATGTCTTTGTGATGAGTCGAAACGAACAAAGCGGCACACCTACGCCAGAGAACTACACCATGACTGGGAACGGAAACCATAGGAGATATCCAGTGCGAAGGAACAAAAGTAGCGGAATGCCGACCCGAAGACATCAAATTTGCCGAGCATTCCTGCCCTTGATGGGCTTCAGACACCGTGTAACCATAAGGTCCGCTTAGAATGAACCCATCCGTATGACGAATGAGAAATAGTCAACATCAAAGTGGCACTTACTCCGATCTCTATGGTCGTCAAATCTGCAGCTTTTACGGCCTCGTTGATCTGCTCTTCCCGACTCTGTCCACCCTCCTGCCTTGTCCAGCCCAACCTCCAAAATCCCACAACCCCCTAAATCGCCTCTCAAAACCCCTTCCCTCCCCAAGCCCGCACACCCCCGCAAACTCTCCACACACATCACAACCACCTCACAAACCGACAATCATCAAAAAAACCAGTATACATAAAACTACCAAAACGCGTATGCTATACCAATGCCCAAGCCCAACCCGCTAACCCTCACCCCTACCATGCAACGCAAGCCCTCTATCCCACTCGTCCTGCAACCCCCTTTGCACAAACCGATCAGACACCCAAAACGCCATACACCTTACGCCATACACCACACACATACATGATGATCATGACATGTCATACAAAAGAAGCCAATGCAATGCAAACGAGCCCATGCATCCCATTTCCCTCCCCGCCAGGAAAAGAGAGGGGTACAGAAAAGAGGGGGTTCAAAAACAAAAGCAGGAAAACGCCACCGCTAAGCCGCACGACGAACGAACAAAGAAAAACAAAAAATAGGGCTAGCTCGTACCCAAAGCCCCTCGATCTGCAAACCTTCATCTCGGATCTTCATCTCCGTCTCGAGAACTGGGTAGAGGAGGTAGACACATCAAGCCCTCCGTGCCCCAAACAGACTCAGACTGATGGCCGTCTCGTTCCCGGCCGGGTTTCCGCCACTCTCTGGTAGTATCTCCCATCTCTTGAGCGCATACGGCAGTGTCTTGATCTCGGGTTTATCCTGCCTCGCCGCACCTGGCCTCCCCGCTTGAGTATTGCCGGCTTGGGATGGCTGGCCCGGTTGTCTCTGCATCTGCAAGGGCGACGACTGCGCACTGCGTTGTTGCGCCAGGCCTTGCAGTTGCTGCATTTGTTGCATCTGTTGAAGCTGTGAATGGTTTCCGTTGCTGTTGGATGCCATTCTCTGGAAGTGGGAGAGTGTCTTGTTTTGCTGCGGGTGTTGTGGATATTGCGGATACATGCGGTTCTGATTCTGGGCATGCATCTGCTGTTGCTGATGCTGTTGACTTGAGGAACGTTGTAGAGCGGCTGATCCTGGAGACTGGAGTTGCTGGTTGTAGAAAGGCGGCTGTTGGCCTGGGGCATTGTTGTTCTGCTGGACGGGCTGTTGGGCGGTCGCAGTGGACTGTGCCGACGAAGTGGGCGCGAGAGGTTTCGCGAGGGCAAGCCAACCGTCGAAAGTTGACGGAGTTCCAAAGAGGAAAGCACACCGAGGCTCGTCGGTCGGTTTTGCTGTGTTCATCTTGATGAGGTGATTACGGACATCGTCGGAGATGGAGTCAGAAAGGAAGACGGCAATGTCAAAGATGTACTCGAGGATGACAGGATGGTTGTCGAGTACCGGATGCGTGAATAGAAGCCTCAGGCTCCACAAGATAGCAGCTTGGTGCTGGTTTGGAGCTTTGTGTAATAGCATCGAGCCGTGTATAAGGGTAAGACGTAGCAATGCATTGAGCCTGCAAGAGTGAGCAAGCATAGGTGCGAGAGGATGGCCGAGCTTACCATGAACGTAGAGACGAGTCTGGGCCAGACATGATTTGTCCGCTCCGTCTTTGGTTGTTGTTAAGTGTGTCCGCTATGCCTTTGAGTCGTTCGACGAGCGTAGCAAATATAGGCGCTTCCAGATCAGTCAAAGTGCCAGAGGACGTCAGGTTGATGACAGTGAGGTGCTTTCGAAGAAATGCCTCATCATCTATGCCAGTTGTTTTGGACCTGGATGTTGCTGGGCCACTAAAGAAAGCGGATGCTTGTAGCAATTCGCGCTCGGCATTCTCGCGAATCTGATTGTTCTTAGTCACAGCCGCCAAAGTGTATGTGTTCGATCTTACCTTGGTCCTGAGTCCAGTGTCAAGGCCAGCGACAAGCTCGTTCCAAGGGGAATCGTCCCTCTCTATGGCCGATCGAATGGCTTCCACCAAGGATCCGGATACAGTGTCGACCGAAGTATCCGCGGCGACACTGGACATAGCAAACAGCTGCCGAATTTGTAGTTGACAAAATGGCAACGACAGACAACTCGCTGACTCGACGATAATCTTGACTTGGTCGGCTACGCTTTTCTGCGAGAGGCCTACACAGCTGTTAGTAGACGATTTCGGTGTAGAAGAAAAGACAGTGCTCGCCTAAACGGTTCGTAGGGTCTAACAGGCTATCTAACAACGTCTTGAGTTGAGTCGATGATGCTGCTGAGAAGGACTGCGTCCCTATACCGAAGACGCTGGAAAGCGTCTCCCCATTCAAACTAATGTGACGTTTCACAACAGCGCGAAGCCGCTCACTGGACAGCAAGCCTTTGATAGAACTCTGCGAGCTTGGACTGAGTGCATCTGTAATGGAGTCAAACAAGTCTCGTAACAACTGAAGTATCCGTCCGTCAGAACCTTGACAGAAATTCTGTTGCTCTAGCCGGTATCGATAGGCCTCCTGTGGTTGACAGAGGGGTGTGAGACTGTCAGTGGGTAAAAGAACGTCCAACCCATGCATGCATATCCGTAAGCTATCCTCCTGGCTCGTTGCTCTGCTTTTGTTGATGGCTCGTCTCGTGATGTCTTGGAATTGCCACAACGTTAGACAACCTGATACAACAAGGGGTGGTATAGCAGCATGCATCATTCTCGATTGGCCCTTCATCAGTAGTGAGGTCGTCCAGTCAATGACGATTCCATCAAAACAACTTTCGTCAAAACTACGCAGCCGGTAGAACCAAGCAGCATGGTTTCCTGAGGGAACAATACTCTTGGCGACCTGTTCTTTGAGGCTAACGACGATTTTGCCGAATACTCGTGTCATGATTTGGTGATCCATGCTAGTACCACTTGACAAGATGCGGTCAATCTCTTCCTCGGAATCTACGGCCATATTGTGGAACGTATCGGCCATCGTATCAGATACAGGAGAGCAAGCAGCTGCAACATTTTTCTGGTCATGGCGACCAAGGTCATAAGCTAATGCTTGAACAAGGTCGCCTTCTGCTAGGACGTTCCGGCACAGATCGGAGAGGCTCACAAGCAACTCTCGCTCAGGGAACCGAACAGTTCTGATTGCGGCATATCTCATCGCAACTTTGGCAAAGAGTGGTTCGAAGGCACCAATGCATCTGAAGGCTAGGCGATGGTAGTTCAGGGTGTCTGCTGCTGCTGCTAGGACGTGCGAGTCTAACGAAGTCGCAACAACCCCGATAATATCTGCAAGGATTGCATAATCGCCAAAGCCCTCAAGATACGTTCGCACAGTGTGGAACTCCTGGGCTGATATGGTACAGACCACGGCAGGCTCCTCAACAGACGGATCCTTTGTAGGCGCATGCTCGACTAGCTGCATATTCGCAGCAACTTGTTTCCGCAGGATCATGGCCAACTCAAACCGAATGCTTGGACTCAATTTTGGAATGTTCACTTCATTTCGTTCGTATTCGATATTCGGGTCGTCAAATAAGATCGGGAGAGTTCGCCGCACTACGCTCTCTGCTTCGTCAAGAGTTTGCTCCTCTTGTTCTGTGGAGTAATTGGTGCTCCTCAACAGCGTGCTTCTAAGGTTGCGCACCTGTGGAGGAAGACCAGTCAAAGGTATCTCGGTGACCAGTCGTAAAGGCCAAGAGGTCTGCTGTATTCGACGTCAGTATGCCTCAGAAAAGAGCGAGTGCGAGAGTTACCAAGGTGATGTCTTGACTGCGGCCAATGGAGCCGGTGGCAATGAGCCATTGAAGGTACTTGCCCACTGAGAACGTCTGTGATCTTATCAACTCGGCGACGATGCGGAAAGCGTTGCGTTGATCTGATCCCGCGTCGCGTTCGGTGGCATGGAAATATGCCAAAATGGCATCGTCGGTGTCAACGCCTAATAAGCTCCATTTACGAATCAACCGTGTGACTAGGTAAATCCTATAGCAACCGTCGCGGTAAGGGGAAGACGCCCATTGCAGTGCTGCAGCAACTATGATGCGGGCACTAGGGCTGATATCCATACAATGTAGAGCGAGCTGCTCGCTCCGCACTGTCTTGTTGAGGTCTGTCGAGTCCAGCAATCGTAATAGTCCTCGACTACAGTCTTGCGCTGTGGACGAGGGTTTCTGAGATGCATGCAACAATCGCCTCGTTCTTAGATCTAGCCCTTCCACGACGTTGGTGATGTTTGCTTCGGGATGTCTGGATGCAAGGCGCCTGAGTACCGGCCAATGCCTGTCCCACGTTCTTGGGAGTAGCATGCACGTCGGACTAGTCGTCAACAGCTTGAGTATAATTTTCTCAAGATACTGCAGGAGGGAGGACGTTTTACCTTCATCCTCAGCCTCGTATATCTGGCAGGTGTTACAGCTGTCTAACGCGCTATATTATGTGATCACGTACCTTTTCAGCGTGGTTGAGCAGCGACTCGGCTAACCGTTTCCCTCGACGGCGACAGGCTGCAAGGTCTGGGCCATAGAGGGACGCGATGAGGAGCCATAAGAATAACCGCTCCGGAACGCACGATTCCAAACCCTTGAGAACCCAATCAAGAAAATGCTCCTCTTCCAGCAAATGATCCTTGTAGAGCGAGGTCGCAAGTTGCAGCGCATACGTTATGCGTGGCTTCCAGTCGTGCTGGCCCATAGTCCCAACTGTACTATCCAAAAATTGTTCAACAGAGCTCGTCCAGCCTCTCAACCACGTGAGCGTACCAGCTTGGCCCTTCCTTTGGTGGGAGCGCATCTCGTTTATACCGACGCACTTGGCTAACCAAACTGCCCTTGGGAGGGGTATGTTCTTGTTGAGACACTGGTCGAGGAGGGGTTTGCCTGTGATGCCGTGGGGTATCGTACGGCTCAGCCTTTTTATTCCGACAGTCGGATTCGCGAGGTCGTGCAGCCACGTCTCCCTGGTCGAGTCTCGTAACGTCAAGCGAGGAGGCGGCTTGAAGCTGTTCGGACCCGAGAGGCGACCACAGGATTGTCTCTTCTCAAGTACTGCCACGAAGAGGGTCGACAAGGTTGAGAGCCCTGATTTATTTTTCAGGTTTGACCAGAGCGAGGGCCGTGCTGTATTCGTCTCGTTCATGATCTGCGGCTTGTTGCTGATGCCGCCCTTTACCAAGGCCTCTGACAGAGTGTCTTCAGGCTGAGAGCCTGTCCAGGGGAACAGGTCTGCAGTCCTTCCTCCAGCAAATACAACGGCCGGTGCTGGCATCTCCGTGACGGGACCTTTGGCGGTGACCTTGTCCTTTACGCCTGTTCCCCCAGGATAGATGCGCGGCTGCTGCAGATTTTCCCCTGGGCGAGCGATGCCAGGTCTGGGAGGAACGGGTAGGTTGACTGCCATACCGCCGGCCAGCCCCTGGGGTGACTGGAGCGATAAATCGGGGGTGCTGCTGGAGACATTGCTGAAGAAGAGTGGTGGCCTGCCCTTGGGAAGCGGCCGGACCGCCTCGTTTGATGATGTGTCTATGGCCTCTAGAGTGCCCAGTTTCGCTTTGGCGTTTCCGGCCCCGCGGCCCTTGGTTGCTGTATCCCCCGCGGCCCTTCGCTGGTCCTCGAGCGTGGGATCAATGCAGTCCTGCGGGACATGCTGGGGAGCATTGCCAGGCTTCACCGAAGGCCGCCGGCCCTGCGGCCGCGAGGACCCGCCACTGCCACGATGCTGCAGAGATTCTTGGATCCCCGGGCCAGGACGAGAAGTCATCGCACCGAGAGCGGATTCATGGTCGTAACGAGCGCGAGCGGGCTATGGGAGGGCAGCTGGGGAGAGTCGAGGCACGGGAGGCCGTTCATCAGCGGACTCGGGCGCTGGCGGGCGTCTGGATCTCCGGGCCCGTACGAGCTGTGGCAGCAATTGTGGGAACGAGCAAAGGTGCCCAGGTGAGGGTTGAGTTATCTTACGAAGGGACACGACAGGGAAGGAGGACAGTGCGTGCGGCGATCGATCAGCCGTGGCAGCCGGCGAGTAGCGTCCGAGATGGGGGCACTTGCAGCAGAACAAAAGCCGTCTCTCTGGGCCCATACAGCCGCTAACGTTGGCTATCGTAGTATCAGACAGGACCGCCTGCACGCCAGCATAACGTCTTCCTTGTTATTACCGCGTCTTGCGAGCGCTGCATTCCGCTGCGGCTGCTGGGCGAACGCTGCGTTGCTGGCACGACTGCTGCTGTGATGCCTCCCCGTTCCTCAACTCAGGCACGTCAATGCCACGGCAGCGAGGCACATCCATGATCCCCATCCCTACACAACGGTGCCCCGGCCGCTGTTGCTCGTGCACCCGATCGGATTCGGTCACGGCTGCCCAGGACGGCTCCAGGCCCTGTCCATGCTGCTGATTGGCGGCGGCCCTCTCGGTTCGGTGTGACATTCTCGCTCCCAGCGTCCCAGCAAAGCCCTCCACATCCGCGGCGCCCATCCGCACCTGGCTCTTCACGCACTTCGCGCACCACCCCAGCCCCATCTCACCCCATCTACCGCGAGTTACCGCTGCCCGCTGCCACCCTCCCTTTAACATCCCGCCGCCGTTGCCCGACATGGCCTCGAAGAAGGACCTCCGCCGTGCCGACCTGAGTATGCCCGCGCTTTCGCCCCTGATCCATGGATGTCGATGAGCGCAGTCACGTGGTACTGACCTTCACAGTCGTCCCCTATGCGGAGCCGACCAAGGACAAATCGGACGGCGACATAGGCAGTAGGTCACCTGCGGCATTCGGTGGTGTCCCACACTAACACACTCTGATTAGGTACCATGGCCAGCACGCTGCCAATGGCTGCTGTAAGTTCCGCCTGCATGTCCACCGTAGCACAGCTGATATTGTGTCTTAGATCTTTACTCGAAACAAGTAAGCCGAAACAAGACCCGCAAGGCAGGCGCCTCAGTTGTCTAACGCAGCTTTTGCAAATAGGATGGTCGGCTGGTAAGCGTTGTCACTGCCTGACAGCCCGTCGTCTGGCTGACATTAACGTAGGGTTGCGGTGGTCTTTGCCATGCAATCATGGCTTGCCGAGAGCCCGGAGCAGAAACGCACATCCAGCACACCGGCGTACTTCTCAGTCGGCATGGCCTGTGAGTACTGACTTTCTGGACCTGTCTTGATTCGATGCTGACTGTCTTTCAGTCATGTCCCTCATGGTTGTAAGTCTATCCAACCTCAGGCATCTGCATCTGATTCATGCCTGATCGCTATACCAGGGATATATGCCGCTTCTGCTGCCCCCTCCCGCAGCCCGTGTTGGAGCGGGTTCCTCGACGGAAGCCGCGCCTGCTGCACCACCATCGTAAGGCACTACGCAATGCGTTCGAAGCACGAGCCAAAGCAGATCCGCTCGCGACGAGTCGGCTGTAATATTATCAGTGGTAAAAAGAGCATCTGTATGAATATCATGTGGGGACATGGTTTTGATAGCAGACTTCCATATTCGTAACCTCTCTTCACAAATGGAAAGTATTGTCGAGGCTCAGATGCAGCTTGGAATCAATCTCAACAGTCAGGAGTCGATTGGGGCGTGACACAATTCGTCAGGGTTGCGCTATCAGACTTCCCCGAGTCACACTTGTACGTCGTTGGATAACCTACTCCCCACGTACGACGTACCCGTTTCAGGGGACCAACGGGCGATTCGGTGCGCATCTTGTCGATTTGTTGAGACGATACAGTCAGTAATCACTGAGTCATTAGCAGGATTGTTCTTTGCTCTATTACTACCAGTAAACGATGTTCTCAACAAGCCAGCGAACTTTCGGCCGCGGCCCTGTTTCTAATGTTCCGTGCTGCATGGCAGAAGTCGGGTCTCTTGTAGGCCCATATGAGAACATTGTGTCGTGACTGTGTCAACTCGGCCTCCGGGTTCACGGCACCTGGACCTAACGCTCCCGCTCCTTTACAGCCTCACATGAACAGTATCTGAACATACCCAGCCGCCAATACAGCGCCATCCGGGCAGCGATGAGTGTTTATGCAGTTTCTTCACGCCCCTGGGGGCGAGCCAACCTTGGGAAGCAGCGCACGGACTGCACGGACCTCACCGATCAAAAGGGCTTCGCCTCATCGCACTCCCCGCCTTCCTGTTCCCACCTTGCTTCCTGCTTCTCCGTATAAAGAACACCCGCCCAACGACTGCTCCACCACACCACCCCGCAACCACACTATCCTCAGCGACACGTCGATCGCATCTTCTCCACTCCCAAACCAACAGACTTACCCCAGGTCCGCCGGCCAAGCAGCTGTTTATGTCCATCGAGAATCTCAAGACTTTCGGTGAGTGCACCCACCCCGCACCTGAAACCTGTCATCATGCGACGTCTGCATGCCCGTCGAGGGTACAGGAGTGCAAAAGACGAGGTCGCCGGCATGCGCTGTGTCCTCGAACATCCCGGCTCCTGTCTTGTGTCTCTGTTGAACCACTGCTAACTCAGCCTCGCAGACCCCTTCGCCGAGGCCGATGAGGATACGGGCGAAACCAAGCAGTCGCAGAACTACATCCATATCCGCATTCAACGTAAGTGAGACTCTGTTCCCCATGTCGTGCCACGCTGCACGCTCCCGTGGGCGCAAATACTACTCCAGCCATGGGGCTGACGCAAAACCCCGCAGAGCGCAATGGTCGTAAGACCTTGACCACAGTCCAAGGCTTGCCCAAAAAATTCGACCAGAAGAAGATCCTCAAGGTCATCAAGAAGAAATTTGCCTGCAATGGCACCATTGTCACCGACACTGAGATGGGCGAGGTGATCCAGCTCCAGGGCGACCAGCGCAAGGATGTTCAGGATTTCCTCACCGATAAGAAGGAAGGCCTCGGTCTAGACGCCAAGGACATTAAGGTAAGGACTACCCAATATGATGCTATATGATCAGTCGCTAATAGAGAGAAGGTCCACGGTTTCTAGCCGCCCACACCGAGCACACCGTGTCCGTCGACAGCCCTGTTGGAGCCCATTCCTGGGACCTACTTCGCATGTCAGGTCACCAGAGCACTCTTGGCCTGTCTACTTGTAGCCACAGTGAAGGCGGACACTTGATGATGATGATACCCGTTTGCTGTTTAGACGTGTTCATCAATGCTAGAAAGCAAAGTCTTTCCCTCTTCTCACAGTTCGGTTTCATTACGACTTTATCTGGGCACGACAAGATCATGTTATGACAAGTTCTCTGCCCTCGAGCAGCGATAGCAGATCGCGTTTCTCTTTGCATTGGAAGTAGCAAAGTTGCCGGTCATTTCTGTAGCAAGAATAGAGAGGAGTCTTGCACCACAATATCGCTCCTGAGTATGGCTTGTGCCGCGTGACGGCAATCGCCTTGGTGACACCATATATGTTGTACTACTCTAACCAGCCTTGACTCTGTCCACATTCCACTCTGATCAAACATTTGAATTTTACAGGTCTAGAACGGATCATGTATACAACTATCCTACAGCACAACCCTCGGTTCTTTCCCACCCACTCTACGCAATGCCCAGCTGGGACGCACTATACGCCCTACTCTCTTTCTCAAATCTCTCTGCCTCGCGCATACTCTCCATCGTTGTGGGTTCCGTGAACCCCCAGACCTTCCAATCCTCCTCATTGCCCCGGAGCATCCTTCTCTGCATCACAACATACTCGACAACGTCTTTTGGATGCCTCTCAATGGCCCAGTCGAATTCGTCCTCGGCCTGCTCATTCGCGCCCTCAGGTCTCCACGCCAACTTCGCCAACTTCTCCGCCTTGCTCCCCTTCCCTTTTCCGTCGATCTCCCGCTCGACCGTCAGCACCTGCCGCGAGGCTATGCGGAGGACGACCTGCCGGACGGCGGACGGGGTCTTGCGATCGCTGGCGCCGGAGATAGGTAGGTGGCCCATGCGGTTGGAGACTATGCGTGCAGACAACTTGCCCGTGTTCAGCCAGGGCAATTTCGAGGACAGATCCTGGCTCCGGTCGAGCAGTTTCCAGGTCATGGTGACGTCGGCAGGGCGGGCGGCCCAGCGCTCTTTCAGGTGGTCTATTATGCCGGAGACGCAGAATTTGTCGAGGTTTGTGCGGTCCTTGCTAGACCGGACGTTGCAGTCAGCTCTGGGAACGGGGAATGGGTTTGAGAGTGACGATAAGGAGGAAAAGAGTGGACAGAAATGGGAGAGGCCACGTACCTAGCAAGCGCCTCGTAAATTTTCGTGTAGTACTCCTCGCCATCATCACGCACTTTTGCTCTACTGTACTCGGGCTTCAGTCTGAATACGAACCCTGTTTTCTTCATGTACCAGACGTAGTATTGGATGCTGGAGCACTGTCAGCTTGCGCTCTGTTATATTGGGGCGAGAGCGATAGGGAGAAAGGGTGTATTTGGACGTACGACCACCAGTCTCGGAATCTTGTCTTCATCCACTTCCACTCGTACCTCCACCGATCGCCGTACGATGAGAGCTTGGGCGCAGAACCGCGCACAAAGGTCTCTGTAGAAAATGTATTAGCATACTGTGCTTCTAGACCCCTGATGGAAGCAGATCTGTGCAACCATTCGAAAACCCCATCTCTCATCCCCACCTCCCATCTCATTGAGCGGTTCCACATCAACCACCTGGGCACATTGAGTATCGAACCACGTACCACTAAGCAGCCCAGTATCCTCCGGCAACTCCTGACCACCAGCATTCGCCCGCGCCTCGTCTTCAATTGTTTTCGGAGCCTTCTGACCTGGCTCCTTCGTCTTTCCGCCTGCCAGTTGGTCTTTGCTCCTCCGTTGGCGCGGCGCGGATGAGGAGAAGGGACGGAGAGCGGTGCACGGCGCGATGGTGCATTTTCGGTGGAGAGGCCGCGCTATACGGAGGGGGGTGGACATTGTGGGCGCATCAATTGGACGTTGACGGGGTTGGTGGTGTGTTGCTGCGAGAGGTTTTGACGATGCGCGCAGTATAGAAGTTGTGTGGTCCAATCATGTTTTAGCAGGGATTATCTGAGCACGACGACACGTGATGGCGACTTCGTTCTGTCCACAGTTGTAGTAACATTGAAGGGCCATAATGATCACTGAAACCACGAGGTCAGTCATTATACTATGGCTGTATATGCACTTCGGTCTCCAGAGCTCAATTGCATTCTTGCATGAGAAGCCGCTACCTAGGTTAGGTACCCATTTCGACTGTTCACTGTACTTTTACGTATGATACAAATGTTACATATGTTACATGTTCTCCACCGATCATCCCAGGTTCTTACAAGCCCATTTCCCGTGGGAGGTGGAGTATCCCCAATATTGTACATTAAAAAAGAAAAGTTGAGAGGGTATTGCCACCAATGCGAGATCAGACAAGACCCAATGAGTTTCCAGGATTCCAACAAACGCCAGAGCCATGCTAAGTCCAAAGTGAAGGGAGAAAGTGTCGAGGTGGCTACATGTTGCTGCTTGTACCAAAGAGTTTCAGTACTGCTTCGTATGTGCCGAACATGATAGCTGCACTCGGAACCACGCGCATCATGTGGGGGACAAGCCCGCCGTATAATGCTGCCATGCCTTCCTCTTTGAAGATGAGGGTGAAGCACTGGACCAGTCCTGTGTACTTGAGTTGACCATTCTCCAGTGGTGCTTGACGGAGCCGGGTACGGACAACCTATAACGATTCAGTATAATTTTAGAGCACCAGTTGTGGGAAAGGCATACCTCGTGCGGATATGTGAGCAAAGCCGCGATGAACTTCGCCGACCCCGCCGCGGAGACCTTGCCAGTCCATGCAACAGTCTGGTCCCAGGTCGTTGGTGGAAGACCACTGTCGGCGACTCGCTTCTCACGTCGCACCAGAGCTAGCTTCATCTGCTCATACAGGACCCATTGCAGCGTGCTTTCGGCCACACCCAAGTAGCTTGCCGTCAATCCCCGATAGAGGCCCGGGACGCCCTCTTTCCGCAAAGTTTGCATCGTGCAGTCAAGGGCATTCTTGTACTGCCTCCCCCTTCCGTCGGTATGAGTGTTCTTGTCGAGCTGTAGCCGTGTCTTCACAAGCCAGATCGGGTTTGTTGCGCTCCCAGTCACCACGCCTGCGCATGCTGCAGCGGACATATGTACCCAAGCAGATTCGCGGCCGTCATTGAAGTAGTTGCTGATTACTCGTTTCCCGTTCCCGTAGGTGTAGAAATTGATAGCTCTTGCGGGCACCACACCGATGAGATTTGGGCCCAACCCTTTGAAGAGCGCCCGCCAACCTTCGACCTTGGGCACCTGCCACAGTATCTCTCCAGTCTCGCGTATATGAAGTAGGGAGCTCCTTGCCAGCGACATAGTCTCAATGGGAGGCAGACCTCGGGCAGTGCGCACGGCGGCAAGATGTTGCTGGTAGTAGGTCGATTGGAGTCGTGTTTTGAGAACGTCGAGGGGTGCGGTCAGGGTCGCAGAGGCCATGCCCCCAAGTCTATGCGCTGTCAGTATATGCGATCATGTGCAAATGCACAGATATTTGCCGTACCCGCCAGCAACGAAATGCGCCCATGACTTGCCAAACGGCGAGCCTTGCACTGCTACCGGAGTTCCATCTGGTTGCTTCGGCGGAAGCACCTCACCCGTCTCTCGTGACTGGAGGGGCAGAGTCTGCTTGAACTGCGTGGTGTCTCCTCTTAGGACTGGACGCTGAGCAGCGTGGTCCAAGGTCATCTATGAGGATTAGGACGGTTGTCCGAGTAGGTGTCGAGATAGTTCCGCCACAGGCAACACGGTAGAGGATTGTCCTGCGGAAGGGAATGCGTAGCAGGGTCGAGTAGAATGGGGATGGGTGGGCGCATGGGGTATTGATGATTGCTGTCTCAAGAAATTTACGTGACGACCCCCAGATCGCGCCAAGGAGATGCGGCGAAAGGGGAATGGGCCGCGGCACCTCCGAGTTTCGTCATGGATGCGACTGTGCGATCTCAAGCTGCAAGTGATGCCCTCGTGTTAATTGCAGCTGCCCACGCGACAGGAATTTCGTATGATGCATCCTTCGCCGCGTTGTCTAGCAGACGGCTTTGTTCGAAGAAGTCTGCTGGAATTCAAACGGCTCTCTCTGGTTGGTAGGTACACCACGAACTGGTCCTTTGCACCCACGCTCACTCTATCCAGCTCTCAAGGCCGAAGCGCTGCGCGCACCTACGAAAGCCCACCCGCTTGTCCTGTTCGACAGCCCAGATGATCTCAATGCCTGCAAGCGCATGAGTGACAAGGACATTGGCGGATTCTCTACGGCCAATCTCGACTTCCACGCGCGCACAGCACGGTGGCCGTCGCATGCCAGGTTCCATGGGGACATATCGATAAAGTTGCCGGTAGATAACCCACACGTACAGAGGACTGGATACGCAGCCTGGAGGACGAAGGATCCAGCATTCACGATATTCGGCAGGCAGCTCTGGGACTTGGACCGATACGAATATCTCGCGATTCAGTTCAAATCGGACGGCCGCAAATACTTTGTCAACGTGCAAACCGAGTCAATAGTCCCAACAGACATTCATCAACACCGGCTGCACTCGAAGCATCCTGGGCAGTGGGAAACTACCTTCATCAAGTGGAACGAGTTCGTGCGCACGAATCATGGTCAAGTCGTAGAGCCACAAAAGGAAATGCGGACCTCGAGAGTTCGGACTGTCGGCATTGGACTCATCGACAGGATACCTGGACCGTACGATCTTAGTGTCAGTCGCATCTGGGCGACCAATGCGACCGTCGACGACGAGATCCTGCAGGGCATCAAGGGTGCCGTGTCAGGCCTTCCTGTGGGACCTTCTGAGCCGCGGGAAGACGTGCGCAAATCAGAAAAACCGTTGAAGAGAAATGCTGTCGATGATGCTTTGGACTAGTTAGGCAGGTTGCATATGTAGGCGCAATTGGGTTCATTCATTTTTAGCGGACACACCTTTCATTCGGATGAACATATTCAGGGCCTTTCCTTTCGTTCTGGAACAAGCGCTCAATGTCACTGTGTAGATAGTAGAGACTCTAAAAATATCCAGTCACGTTGCGGCAAACCTACGAAGGCAATATATTGCAATCATACTGTATCATGCGTATTAATGTTTGCCGATTCGACATTCGTTCCTTGAGAGAACTGAAGAATCCTAGGGGTGGTAAGGGGATGGGTAATCATGTGATGACGCGTAAAGTAGGTAGTCGCGACTGCCGACCTCTGGGACCCAAATCGTGTCGACCCAGTCCAAAGTCACGGAGATGGTCCAACTCTACGAAATTCCTGGCAGCGTACAATATTCTCCATAATACTTCTCTCTTACATACTGCCTCGTATACAAGATGCAACAACGCCCAAGCTTCGCGGGCTGAAGTCGCTGCTATACCCAGACCATCTGGATTGCTGGCTAGTGCCACCTGGGCATCCATGCAACATGGCCGTCTCGCGCTACCTAACGGCCCAAAAGATATCTCTTCTTGTACTCGTGAATCTCTACTGTGATTCGGCACTCCCATCTTCCGCTACGATCCCAGTACTTTCCTTCATACTCTCGCATGCCATTCCTTCGGCGCCATCGAGTGCGCGGGCACGTCGACCGCGCGAGGAACACAATGCATCATTCCCCATCCAGGATTTCGAAGATGTACTTCAATCGTTCACTTCGAACATGCCGGGACGGACGCTTTTGGATGTTTTCCTGAAACATCTGTGGGAAATCAATTCTTTTGATGCGCTATACGATCTCTTCAACAACATCGACAATCTGCTCGCCAAAGCAGCTGACGACCCAGACCAAGTTGTGCCTGCAGAACAGTCCCCAGACACGATTCTCTTGTCAAGAACATCCCCCTTGGGAGCTTTTGTCAGAAGGGCACGCATTGAGTTTGTCAGATTGCAATTCGACGACGCACTAAAACTCTGGAGCGCGTTTATTCTCTACCGAGCACCTACTGCTCAATGGACGACGCGGACCGCAGGCCTCGCATCTTCTGGGTTCGATCACAATGCAACCGAACTGGGACTGCGCCCAGGAGAGGATCTATATGAGGTTGCATACGGACACTTGGAAAATGAAGCAGAGAATGGAGAAGTCGTTAGCATGGATGACCTTGAGCGCTTGCTCGAATTCCAGCTCGAAAGACTTCAGCGTAAGTCTTTGGTACCAGCACATCGGATTGGCTTTAACGTGCATCTGCAGGACTTGGTTGTCGAGTACCAGGAGAAATGAGAACCCAGCTTCGGTCAATGCTTGGCCCCACTCCGCCTGTACTACGTCAGTCACATATCGTTCGTTTCTTCGATGCTTGGAAGGCAGGCGATTACACGTCCGCATTCGATAATCTCCATCAGTATTACGATTACGCGACGCAAGCGCGGGAAAAAGTTCATTATCAATATGCTCTCCTCCATATGGCAATCCTACAAGCGGACTTTGGGTGTTTTGGGGAAGCTATCGCCGCCATAAACGAGACTATTGCGACCGCGAGAGAAAACCAGGACATGAATTGTCTCAATTTCAGCCTTAGTTGGTTGAATCACATGAGCAAGGCCTACCCGAAGCAGCTCAAAGGTGCAGGGTATATGGGCATGTTGGGGTCGGAGAGAGACGGCCTCATTTTTCTGAAAGCGAAAGCCAAAGAAACGAAAATGTACCATCTGCTGGGTGCGACTTTGCTAAACGAGGCGAGGCTCTCCATGTCAACGGTAGGTTGCGATCCCAGGTTCTGCCGTCAGTATAACTCACTAAGCATTCAAGGGTGATTCTGTTGCTCGAGCGCTTGAACACATGTATCAAGCATCCCACCTGATTATCAAGGAGGACTTGACCACACAGGGTGGCTTGAGGCTCCTGGAGTCGACACTCTACTCACGACTGGGCATCTCACATCTCTCCACTGTATATTCCGAACTGCTTCTTCATTGCTATCAGCAAGGTGGAGCGGTTGATGAACAGATCCGGGCTGTCTGCCGGGGCGCGATTAGTGTAAGTCTATGTTCATCCTGCTCCGCTAATGTGTGCTAATGAACAGAAGGCTATGCAGAATGGCAATTACGACAAGGCACTGCATCAGCTAGAAGCCATACCTTCCGCCTCGCACCGAACTCTGAAGTTTCATCAGTACATCTACTACTGCACAGGTCTGATCAAGCTCAAGCGAGCCATACATCGGTAGATCTCCCTCTCTCCCAGTCTTCAGAGCCCACCACTGACTTATGCAGTACTGATTGGACTCTCTGCTCCGCCCTTCTTCCTAGCCTACGACCCGACCAGTCCTCCGACCCCGAGCTCTCCTTCCTCCTCACCCAAGCGCATGTCGAGTATCTGATCGCTTCCGGCAACTTTTCCTCGGCATTCTCCACCATCGAAGAGTATGCCGCGTCCCTCAATACGCAAGGTGCGGACATCGCACAACGCATCACCATCCTTCTTCTCAAAGCCAAACTCTTCGCCAGAGTCGGGAAGCCGGAGGCCGGATTTAGTATCGCGCTACGAGCAGCCAGCGTGGCGTACAAGGCACGGCTGATGCCGGGCTTGTGGCAAGCGATAGGTTTGATTGCCAATGTCCTGAACTCTTTGGGCGAATTTGCGGCTTGTGGGAGGCTACTAGATGCTGTCATTCCGCAGGTGAGGAAGGAGATTTCCAACGATTCTAGTATATGCGCTTACTGACAGATGGACAGGCTTTGGAAGACGCAAATCAGGAAACCATCGCGACCCTCTACTGCCACCTCGGCGACTCATACGTCGGACTTGCGGGCCTTGAGGATCCAGCTACATCGCAGGGCGTGCGTGCGAGAGCGATTAAGATCAGTCGAGCAGAGATGTATATTGATGGAGCGAGAGAATGTACGTATGATTCACTGGTGGCGTCTTTCTGGACTGTTGACTGGGATAGAAAGCAGTGCTGACTAGACGTGATAGGCTATAAGAAGATCGAGGATATTGACGGCGAATGTGAACAGTTGATGAAGAAAGCACTGATTGCAAAGTTACGCGGCGATGAGCAACTGGCTGAAGATTGGGCGGATAATTACAATCGGGTGTGGGAAGAGGGGAAACGTGGCGCTGTTGATGAGGAATTCACAGCACTGTGAGTAGAAGATAGGGGAATCGTCGGAGGAGGGCAAAGATGTTCCACGTGCTCACAAACGACATCTGGTAAGGTGCACTAGGGATCTTCTCTAAGCTACAAATTAAAACTATGCTGGAGCGATCACCCGTTATAGCTTGCGCTTCTTCGACTATATACAAAGCCAATTACATGGGCCAGGCCCACTATGTTCACGTGGACGATAAGGTTAGGTCACCACTAACAGTAGCCTATTCGTCCTTCTTGTGGAAGTTGACCTTGTCGTTCCAGAAAAGGGTCTGTCACATATTAGCGAGCTGGCATCGCACAATAGATTTCCAAAAGTCGCCCACGTACCTTGTCACCGTCGCCCCAGAAGTAGTTCTTGGTGCGGATGTTCTGGTACGCATACTCGGGCCTATCCGGAGGCGGAGGCGCGTGGGCGACGTGCTCCCAGTGGGCGTTCCACCGGACGTAGCCGTTGAGGCTGAAGACGATAAGGCACGGAACGGCGACGCTGGATACGAGTGAGTTGTGTCTGTGGTATAAAGCGCGAGGGCCTGGAAATAGGCAGGTTCGCGCATGCAGCAGGCTAGCTAAGCGGAGCTCCCATCTGCAGGTAGATTGAGACAGGTCTTACTATTTGCAGAGCTTCAGCCAGAATTCTGCGGTATCATTAGTTTGCTGAGCTCATTGAGGTTTACGGTATTGAATGGGATGGGATGGGCCATAGGGCTATAGGGCTATAGTAGGGCACACGCACCTCCACTCTCAGCAGCGTGGGCCTGGATGGCGGCACGCTCGCGGTTGAACTCGTTGTCCTCGGCGCCGGCGAACTGCTTCGGGGACTCGGAGCTGTAGTTCCTGGCGCGGACAGGAGCACGGCGGAGCGCCATGCGCGGGGCAGTGCGTGCGAGAATACGTTGGGCGAACATTGTAGCGGTGGGAGTGGAGAGGGTCGCAATTGGGGGGTGGGCCGGCCGGCGGGAAGGGTGCGTTGTCGCAGTGCGAGGTGGATGGTGAGGTGTGAGGTTGAGCTTTGGCGAGGGTGACGGAGCATCAGGTGAGGCTGCGCTTGGCGAGTTTGCGCGGTTTGGTTGCGGACCAAAGCCGCTTGCCGGCAACGTGACGTCGTGCCAGAGCGTGCTTGCTTCGGACGCCTTCGGTCGCGTCTTCTGCTGGCGGCGGTCTGGACGTGCTCTTTCTGCTGGCTGGCTGGCTGTCTGCTCGGGATCAATAGACATGAGACAACACACGGTCTGCCTCTGTAGGTAGCAATGGTTCGCATCACCACCTGGAATGTCAACGGCATCCGCAACCCGTTTGGCTACCAGCCATGGCGCGAGAGCCGCTCGTTCAGCACCATGTTCGATATCCTCGAGGCCGATATCGTGATTATGCAGGAGCTCAAGATCCAGCGAAAGGATTTGCGCGACGACATGGTCTTGGTGCCCGGCTGGGATTGCTACTTTAGCTTGCCAAAGCACAAGAAAGGTGACTTGGGCTTCCGAACTTCAATATTTTTCGTGCTGACCGGATGCTCAGGATACTCTGGAGTTGGCATCTACACCCGCCAATCGGCCTGCGTGCCTATTCGTGCTGAAGAAGGGTTGCTGGGTGTACTGTGTCCGCCAGGCTCGACCACGCCATATCGGGAACTTGCAGATGATGCTTGTATTGGGGGCTATCCTACTCCTTCTCAAGTTGCCGATCTGGGTGTCGATCCAGCCGCCCTCGATGGCGAGGGGCGCTGCGTTGTGATTGAGTTTCCTGCTTTCGTACTCTTCGGCGTCTACAGCCCTGCCAATAGCAACGGCCTCCGAGACGACTTTCGCTATGGCTTCATCTGTGCCCTTGACACCCGCATACGCAATCTCGCTAAGATGGGCAAGTACGTCGTCCTCACGGGTGACCTCAACGTGTCGAGAGAGGAAATCGACACAGCCAGAGCCGAAGAGGCGATGCGGGAGGAAGGGCTGACGCGGGATGACTACCTCAACGCCCCGAATCGCCGTATCTTCAATCAACTCCTCGAGAACGGCCAAGTACCTGGAGCACGGGATGAGGGTCGAGAGGCCCCTGTGCTCTGGGATATCTGCCGCGAGTTCCATCCTACACGAGCTGGCATGTTCACTCATTGGGAACAGAAAATCAATGCGCGTCCAGGGAACTTTGGTTCAAGGATCGATTTCGTACTATGTAGTATCGAGATGAAGACTTGGTTCGCCGAATCTAACATCCAAGAAGGGCTCATGGGCTCAGACCATTGTCCGGTTTATGCATTCACCAAAGATCTGATTACTTGGCAAGGGAACAAAACGCACATACTGGACGTTATGAACCCCCCTGACATGTTCAAAGATGGAAAACGACAGAGAGAGTTCACTTCGGCTAGAGATGCACTGCCTATGTCTGGCAAAATGCTTCCTGAGTTTGACAAGCGTAGAAGCATCAAGGACATGTTCACCCGGAAGCCTACGTTGTCGAAGACAGAATCGAACGTCGAGTCCAAACCGGGCGAGGCCGAGTCTATCGAGGCTCTGAAGACAGATCTCAAGCCGACAAGTTCAGCGAAGCAGATATCAGAAAATACGAGTAGCTCCACAAAATTAGAAGATGGAACGGCTTCCCAAAAGAAAGCTGAGAAACGCCGGGCTTCTACGACATCGCCTGCCAAACCAGTCAAACGCACCAAATCCAATCTGGCCAATTCGCAACCACTCACCAAAGGCCAGCAGTCTCTCAAAGGTTTCTTCACGTCGAAACCAGCTGTGTCCGCTCCAATGATTGAGTCCCAGCCCCTGCCTTCTGCATCTCCACCATCAGCAACTCCAAAATCAGCAAATACCTTACCACCTTCGTCCGCCTCTCCATCCGCGAACTCCGAGTCCTTTGTCGACCCGGAGGCTTCTCGGGAAGGTTGGACCAAGCTGTTTTCGAAGAAACCGGACCCTCGATGTGAAGGCCACGCCGAGCCTTGCAAGAGTCTCACGACCAAGAAACCGGGTGCGAACTGCGGGAGGCAGTTTTGGATATGCGCGAGACCGCTAGGTCCCACCGGGCAGAAAGAAGTGGGAACACAGTGGCGTTGCGGAACATTTATCTGGGCGAGCGATTGGAAGTCGAATGATGGAAATGATTAGCACCAGCGATTGGGCTAGACTCCGGTACAGCTTGGTGCTGTTTCCTCTACGAGGAGGTAGAATTCCCCGAAACGAGCCTCGAAGGGCTGAGTTAGAGGATCATTATGTACCTAGGTACTACACCCGGTTTCAGGCATCCGAAGGCATAATATTACATGGATGCGATTTCGAAATTACATCTCAATCACAAAACCCTCTTCAGCATAGCCTTGCCCAAAGTTCTGGTCTCTCACTTGGACCGCTTCACAGGCTTCCCAATCTTCCAGGCCTCAAACATTTCACCAAACCGTGCTTCCCCCTCTTCCCGCCGTCCCACCGTCGACACCGTCATCATCTGAAACTTGTCGGCCCCAGCCGGATGCTCCACCGGTTCAAGACCCCGAGCCTGGCCCGTGGCTTCGTCCAACTTCCAGAGGCCGGGTTCTGTCATCAAGGCGCTAGGATCCATGAAGCCAGTGACACGGTGGGGTGCGGACGCTGGGTTTGAGGTCGTGAAGGTCATTGGTCGCGCGATGGTTTTGTGACCTGTTAGGGACGTGTATTCGTTGCCGTGTGTGAGACTGAGTGCCTAAGACGTGCAAGTCAGTATCTCGATCCCAATCCTGGTGCTCCGGTATGGCTTCTCCTCTCCCAAGCTAGAACAACATCCGAAAGAGAAGAAAGAGGTTCAAGAGGGTTGCAACTCACATGATCGTCGAACTCCCTCAAAAACGCCACCCTCTCGACCGCGCCCGCCTCCCCCGGATGCTCCTGATCCGCAACACGCTCCGCAACCTTGCGCATGCGCTCACTATGCCTCTGCACAATACCCAGCGCGCCCATAGGCACATACCGCGTCGTGCTGACCTGACCCTCGCGCACCCCGTACTGATAAAGCTCCGTCTCATGCTCCAACTCCCACTCCATCTCCTTCTCCCCATCCCCATCCACCTCCGCACCACCAAACCCCGGCGACCCACCCAACACCCACTGCTCCCACGGCTTGAACCCATTAACATACTCGCCAAACCTGAAATGCTCCCCATCGATCATCGGCCTCGTGTAATGGACCAGATTATCCGTAAGGCGCTCGCGGCGGCGCGAGAGCAGGAAGTTGATGAACGACATGCTGGCCTCGTACTGCTCGGTGAAGAAGCGCGCGTGCGGGCACGACGGCTGCGCCGTGTCCCAGTAGGCGTGCGGTAATTGCGTTGCGGCGGCTTGTAGCCGCGTTATGAGGTGGTGGAAGGTGCGCTGGCCGAAGGAGGTGTCGTCGGCGTGGAAGTCGAGGAGGTAGTCGATTATGTAGGTTAGGCTGTAGGCGAAGAAGTCGTTTAGGTAGGAGGGGGTGCAGGGTTTTAGGCGGGGGGCTGGGACTGAGCGGTGGGTTAGTGAGGGTGGTTGATGGGGGAAGTGGAGGGGAGGGGAGGGGAGTGGTGTAGGGTTAGGGTTAGAGGAGGGTGGGTAGGAGGCCAATATATGCAATAGCTAGAACCTGGAAATTGAAAAGTCCACAAACAACGCAGTATACACCAACTTACTATTCTCTTTCTCTTCCTCCCCCTCGCCCTCTCCCTCCCCATGCCGCATCCTCACCCTCACAACCCTCCCCCTCTGCTCATGATACCGCATCCCGCTAATCCGACTATACACTTTCTTCATATCCAGCTCGTTCGCCCCGCAATGGTACTCGCGCGGTGCCCGCTGCGTCTCCGGCATATCCCAGTCTGTGACCAGGATCTTGATCGGCTGGTCTATCTCGCGCTTCTTGTACCGCTCCTGGAGACTGCGCCGGGGAAGGTCGAAGGGCATTGTCATGTTAGGGCCGGATGCGGGTTCGGGGGAGGCGGGACGTGAGGGGATGGGCGCTGAGAGGTGGGTGGAGGATGTGGTGGGTAAGGTGTGAGACGAGGCATGGTTGGTAGGAGGTGCGGGTCTTGCAGTGTCTGACATATCTGCTCTAGAGGAGGATGGAGGTAGCTTGTTGACCCGACTCGAGAGTGCTGGGGCGGTACGTGAGAAGGTGGAGGTAAAGAGAGGGCAATGGTGGGGAGAAGAAGGGTACGCTGCGTTTGCCTGGCAACGCGCCAAGATTACCTAGGTAGGTATGAGGATGAAAGCACGTGAACGAAGAGAATCTCCTCTCTGTACAACTGAACGAGCTATGTGACCTAGAAAGTGTAGACGAAAAGGCTTGTAAACCACAGAGAAGTGCAGTTGAACTGACAAGGATGTCGACAGCCAATATGCATTCAGGATACGAGAGAGTTCAACGATAAAAGAATGCATGTAGGTTTATTCGAACTCACATCAGCATGATGGACGCGGTAGATGACTTGCTGCATTTCAAAGCTAAGTGCGGGTACTCTTAGCACACGTGAGCAGGCAACATAACCTATATGGATTGCACCTCACAAGTATCTCGAGCGCAATTGACTAAGCGTGCTCATCCTCCCATGCTGAATATTGCTGAGCAATGCTTCCTCAAGCGCAGACTGGCTAATACTGGCATCTACACCACTCGTCAGCCAATCTGCATCACCATTCACAATTACACACCCACTTACCATCAATGTCACTAAAGCTGCTTCCCATACTAGGGGCTCCTTCGCTGCCATCCCTCTTCGTGCCCTGCCTTCTAGGGCTCAGTTTAGACAGCTCAGCTCTATGTTTTGGGCTCAGAGGACCAGGTCTAACGCCAGAAGGCTTTGGTGCATCACTCGCCGAGCTAGCCAGTGATGAGCTCGCGTCGAATACATCAGACTTTGCTGTTTGGTCGCGCTTGCTGCTTGCCTCGTTAGTGCGCTGTGCCGTAGATGGCTCAAATTCGCGGTTCCTGTCCACCGAGGCATGCTTTGCGTGACGCCCAGATGTTGCTGCTGCGTCGTGCGCTCGGGCAAAGGGCAGGGATACATTGCCGCTACGCTCAGTGCCCTCTCCTTCGTCGGCTTCTTCTTCATCGTAGGATGATAGGTCTTGAGTGCGCGGTTTTTGGAAGCGTGGGGGACGTTTGAAGAGTTGGCTACGATGGGCTGGTCCGTCCATATCGGACTCGGAGGATTCGGAACTCGAGGATGAAAGGACGGTGCCCTCAGGCGAGTCTCCATCGACATCCTCACTTGGTTCCCTTGGAGAGCTAGGGACGGGCGCTGCTTGCTTTGGACTGGATGCATTTGGACGTGCTGTGCGTTGAAACTGAGTGCGAGCAGGGTTCTGCTGGATCTGCGCTCGAGATTGGGTGATCGTAGTTGTTGAAGGAGTCCGAGAGAGACCTGACGGCGCTAAAGAGGTTAGGGATATGCATACTCGCATCGTCCACCAAAAGAAGGGTAATACCAGGTGCAGGTGTACTCGTCTCTCCTCTCGGTATCGGACTATCTCGAGGCCGCACAGACAAGGCTGACGGTGTCCTCGAGGCTGCCTCACATTAGTGATGGTTGTGACCACATCGAGAAGACTATACATCTTGATCCACCGCTGCCTAGTCTCTGCATCGGATATCCCCCAACTACCGTATGACTACTGCCAGAGCCAGATGTGGTCGGTGCATTCGCACTGCCGACCTTTTTCATCTGCGTTCGGACATGATCGAGATGCCTCTCATACAACCAAGCTGCCTGTTGGAGAAGAAATGCCTGAGGCACCTGATAGCGGTCGGCACTGTGAAGCCATCAGCAGAGCCAAGTATAGCGCTGTCTGTACTGATGCATACAGTTCTGCCCCTATGAATCTTAGTACGCAGGAAGCCTCAACTTGAAGATTATACGTACAGTTCAAATCACTAGTCTTTGAAGACTTCGATATAACTTTCCACAGCGCGCGATCCTTCGCGGCGTTCCAATCCGCCTGACATCGTTAGTCATGTGCCAAGACAATCTGGTTCCGGTTGGGTTGGGCGTACTTGTGGAGGGTCAACGAAGTCGCCGCGCGCAAAGGGCAGTCGTATGAGTGTGGTGAATTGTATCTTCGTCATACTTGGACACTGTCGTCGTAATGCCGGGGTTGTTGTTGATGAAGAGGTAGGCAACACTTAAGAGAGCGAGGTTGAAGGGCGATGCAAGGATACGGATCAGGCCAAGCGTGAACCGACGCGTGCTCTCGCGTGACAGCCGAAGGTGACCTCTCCCTACGAAAACTAGCATGACTGGGATTCACAACTCTACTGCTCGAGTCGAAGTCTTTGACAGGCAAAATATGAAGCAACTCGTCTTCAAACATGGGGAGAATACAGTCTACACAGCCAGTGACAACAGAAAACCCATATTCGAGCTATTAGTTGTCTCGAACCAAGAACATACTTTTACATAACGACCATCAAGCTTACAAGTAAGCCGAAGCTAAGGTTATAACGACATCATGGGTAAATTTTTCACTTCCCAGTTCACACAAGAAGTTGAGGCTTTTACGCACCCGACCCCTTCCCCGTAATCTTCTCATAAGCATTCCTATACTGCTCGGCCGTTCTCGCCACCACGTCATCAGGCATTTCCACGCCCTGCTTATTCTTCAATCCATGCGCAGCTAACCAGTCCCTCAAAAACTGCTTATCGAAACTAGGCTGCGCCTTCCCCAGATTCTGCTCCCACGTCTCCTTGGGCCAGAAGCGACTGCTATCGGGCGTCAGAACCTCATCGATGAGCACCACCTTATTCGTCTTGTGATCCAGCCCAAATTCGAGCTTCGTGTCTGCGAGCACAATGCCGACCTCCTCGGCCCTCTGTGCGCCCACGCTGTAGACCTCTAGACTCTGCCGCTCAATCTCTTTCGCGAAATCCTGGCCTAGAATCTCTGCTGCTTTCGCGGGAGAGATGTTTTCGTCGTGGTCGCCGAGTTCTGCCTTGGTGCTCGGTGTCCAGAGTGGCTTTTCGAGCTTTTGACCTTCGATGAGGCCGCTAGGCAATTGGATGCCGCATACAGTTCCAGATCTCTTGTACTCGGCCCAGCCGGAGCCTGTGATGTAGCCCCGGACGATAGACTCGACAGGGAAGACTCGTAGACGGCGGACTTGCATACTCCGGGAGTCTAGATCATCGGCTTGAGATGAAGACAAAGAAGACTTGAGGGAGGATGGTATGCCTTTGCTGATGAAGTGTGTTTGCAGACCCGGGATTTTGGAACTCAAGTATTGAAACCAGTAGATACTAGCTTGTGTGTCAATTCATCTTGAAGTAGAAGTATATTCTTTTAGGGTTCTTACCTCATTGCTGTGAGCAATGCGCCTTTCCCGGGGATGCCCTAGAGATTGATTCATTAGCCATGAAGTGATCCCATTTCATTCATCTCAAGTCGCGTTTGTATTTACGCTGTTCAAGGAGCTCGCAATTCGTCAAGTGTAAGACCTACATTCTCCATAATAACATCAAACGCCGATATCCGATCGGTTGCGACAAACAACAGAGTATCATCGTCGATTCCGTACAGATCGCGCACCTTCCCGGAGGTAATTTTCGGTAGCTTGCCCTCGAGATCAATCTTGACTGTCGCTTTCGAAGTCATGTTTGCTGATTGAGTGATTACAATTGAAGAAAAGCTCTTGCATCGCGCAATTTAGAGCTTCCCAAAAGTTTTGTTGGTCATTCGGCGGGGCAGCTGCCGGTGTGGCTAAAGTCAGGGTCCGTGGCGCACGTAAGACCCCACTATCGTGAAAGCAGTGCATCACTTTGAAAGTTCAGGGACTTAGTCGAAGATAGGGTTTGGAATGTACATCGATATGAAGAGTCGAGTTTATGCGGCAGTGGGTTCACCCAACAATGGCAGCTCACCTTCCATGCCAATGTTATCTAGAGCCTTGAATCCATCCTCTACCACCCACTTCTGACTGAACTTACTCAATACAGTACAAGCATTTCCTACGACAAGTAGGCCAGGTGGTCGGCTACCTTCTACTTCTACAGCAGAACAAACATGCTCCAACGTTGTCCTAATGACCCTTTGATCCGGACAACTAGCACGTTCCAGAACGGCGCAGGGAGTGTCTGATGGGTAGCCTTTCTCTTTTGTCAAGTTCTCAATCAAAGAAGACAATCGGTGTAGTGCCATTAAGAACACGACGGTCCGAGAAGCCACATATTTGGGATGATCAGGTGCAGCTCCTTTCCTGCCGGTCCCCGTACATATTAGTACCTGATCCGCGACGCTACGATGAGTGGCAGGAATGCCTGCGAATAGAGGCGCACTAAGAGCACTGGTGATTCCGGGTAACACAACTGGTGTGTATCCGTGAGAGCTGAAGAAATCGTGCTCTTCTCCGCCGCGGCCATAGATATATGGATCGCCTTGTTTTATGCGCACCACCACTTTGCCAGCTTTGAGCCCTTCCAAGCCCATTTCGAGCAGCTCTTCCTGGGCCTTGTCAGCATTGCCAGGGAACTTCTTGGCTATGAAGACAGTTGCCCGACGAGGTACGAGGTCTAGTATCGGGCCAGGTACAAGCTTGTCGGCCAAGATAAGGTCCGCCGACAGTATTGCCTTGTGCGCTGCCCGCGTGAGAAGGTCCGGATTACCAGGACCAGAGCCTGCTAGTATAATTCGGCCGTGTCCTTTGCCACCATTCAGAGGGTTCCCATTCTTGAAGGTGTTCGATTTGGTATAGTCTTTGAACAGAGTATCGACATCAGCATCCGATATCGAAGCCAGCCGACGGAGAGGCCAGTATTCGCAGATCTGAGACAGCCAACGCATGCGTCTACCGCGTGCCACTTCCGCGCTCTCTGCGGTCACGAGCTTGTTGAAAGTGGCCGGTTGACCCATGTCCTCGTCTTCTGCTTCGGGATCCTGAGAGAGCTCTACGGCGTGGTCCTCCTCCCATATTCGTCGCCGTAACGTGCCGAGCCTTTCCACTGCACTGCCCAAGTCTGAGGGCAGGGAAGCTGCTATCTCCCGCCTTATCCTTGCTGACAGCTTGCATCCTTTCCCAGAAGTTGTCACACCAATCTGAAGCGGCCCGTCGCTGTGTGTGGAGAGGAGCGTAAACGAGGAGAGGTTTGGTGCATCGGCGACGTTGACAGGAATACGGAGGCGGCGGCAGAGACTCGATATCCGCGTGCCTAGTTGGTGTTACTAAGGACTACAAGCATCAATATATAACCAAGGCATACCCTGGGTTTGTTTACCGCCTGCAGTAACGAACACCGCATCTACAACGCCATCTACTTCAGAGCGACCGAGCATAGTCAGATCTTCGTCGGAGAAGTCCCGCTTCAGCCATTGCACTTCTCCCTCCTCGATCCGCTTCATGAGACTGTAGTGCACCGTTTGCCCCTCGGGAGCCAGCACAATCGGTTTCGCGCCGACCTCTAGGGAACGACTGCATCTTGCGCCGGCGAGTGGATTAGATCCGACAATCAAGTGGATATGAGACGTCGAGTCGACCGCAGTGAGGAGTGCAGGATTCATGAGGAAGAAGCGAGGTGTATGCTATGCAATGCGAGAGAAACAACGCAGCAGGGCACAATAGTGGGAGCCGGTCTGGGTTTTGATAGTCTTGATATGTATATGCTGGGGCGATCACTGATGCGATCACGCAAGGGCGCCTTTTTTGTTCCGATATCGATAAGCCGATCGGCCGCTAAGCCGCGTTGGGGTCCAGCCGCGGAAGTCCAACAACGCCCATTCTGCGCGCTCTGGTTGGTTCGTAGAGGCTGATAACTGATCGCTCGATGAGAGCCCTCGCTGCCGCGGAGATAGTTCTGGTCGAGGTGTATAACTCCAAATGTATCTGCAGCGAATCTGCCAATGCTAAGTGCAAGTCCACGGAAATGCTCTTGCTTAGTCCTCCTTCCCCATGACGATGTTCAATGCCTTGCGACTGAGTGCCACGCTATGATCTAGCGCGTTCAACTTCGCCATGGCCGATATCAGTGCTGGATCTTGGCTTTCAACCCTAATCTTTTCCTTCACACGCACTTCCTGACCCTTGTAAGTGAAGGTGCGATCGGTCTCATCGTGAATGGGCAGTCGAGCGCCCCCTAACGCCATGGCGAGCCTGTCTCGAAACCCGAAACCTGAATGTACTTCATCAGGATTCTGGACTTCCAGTGTGCGAATTTCGAGAAGCAGTGCTGCATCGAATACAAAGAGGTGGAACGACACGTTCGACGGCAGCGGAGGGTCGAAGATCTGTTTCGTCATGAGCCACAAGGTTGCTATCCTTCGATCGTGCATACCTTCTCGTCCGCAGGGTGCTCCCACCAGCGCAGCTGGACGTCCGACCATCCTTTCAGCGCCTGGCGCGCTTCTTGTATATTGTCGTGCAGTAGTTGTATTTGCCCTGCGATGTAATTTGCATCCTTCGCGTCTCCGGCCCAGGTGGTCACATCGATGACATCCAAGGCAGTATTGATGGACGTTCTCACAGCGGTGAGCTGCTGGATTACAAGGGTGGGGGCAGCGGGCGCTGAGGAGATGGCGATATCGTAGGTAGGGGAGCCGCGAGGGGGTGGCAGAGTTGAAAGTCGCAGCTTGACATTCTACAGCACTTCAGCATCCATCTGCGATCATGCCTGCTTCAAGTTTGAACCTACGCCTTTGACAATGCGTGTTCCAGCCCGGGTGACGAGACCTTTCAAGCTCTCGGACCGTACAGATGAGAGCACCAGGGTCGAGCCGTTCTCAGACGGAGCAAGCAGGGCAGCGCACTCTTCCAGCCCGGCCTTGAGCGACTGCAGAGTCTCGCGCAACTGCACAAGAAGCCATTCAAGCTCGCGAGCCTAGATATGCAGTCAGAACGTGCAATTATGACCAGTTCGTAGTCCTGCATACTTGAGAAGCGGCCTGTTCTTTCTCCAGCTGAGCAGGAGCAATAGGCGGCCAGACTGCGGTGGACATGATGACACCGCGATAGTCGGATTGCCGTTGTCGTTGCGTCTCAGGACCTGCGATCGCTACGATGGTCTCATCCCGGCCACCGATCACACGCTCAGACCCGCTGTCACAAAAACACGTGCTCGCTCCTCTCCAAACTCAGAACCAGATTCTAGACTCAGGCTCTGCATGACTTGTCTCTGCATCGGCCCGCTTGCAGCATGATGCAAGGTAAGCATCACAGGTTGGGCAATATGAGTGACCTCATACGGATGTAGCGGGCGGGCTAGAGTTGGAACTGAATGCGCTAGCCCGCATCCATGCCAACCCTCAGAGCTAATTCGACGTTTAGATCGACATACGTCACACAACCTGGCACACCTTGGCTTTCTTTCTTCATAAACAACCTTGTTTGCCTGTTCGCATCATGAAACTCATATTCGCTCGCAACCCTCTTCACCCTGGTCGGATATCCCGTCCTTCTATTCTTCAATTGCCTTCTTGTCCATAATTGTAGATAGATCTGCAAGCTCCCAGCGCGTCGTCGCGCAGAAAGCTTACAAAACCAAAATGGGTGCAGTCCGTACGTCATTTCCGCGAACATCCATCACACGCGTCCTACCATTGAATACGCTGACTCTCTTCCTAGGTCCCCTCCTCTCCCTCGCGTCCCTCGTCATTCTCGCCGGCGGCGTCCTCTTCCAGTTCTTCACAGTCCTCTCAGGGGGCGTCACCTCCGCGCCGGAGAACAGATTCTACTTTCTCGAAGCCTCCAACATCGGTAACATCCCTGGAGCGCGAAATCCATCGCGATGGACCTTCTTCGCCATTTGCGGCGTCAACAATGGCCTTGACGGAAATTGCGGTGCCACAGTGCCTGCACTACCATTCGACCCGCCCAGGAACTTCGGGACGACCCAAGGCGTGCCAGAGCAGTTCATTGGGACGCACCAGTACTATTATTTGTCAAGATTCATGTTTGCATTTTATCTGGTTGCGCTCTTCTTTGCTGTTATTGGGCTGTTGACTGGACTACTGGCTCTGTGCTCAAGGTTGGGAGGGTACCTTTCAGGGCTCAACGTGGCCATTGCCTTGTTCTTTCAGACCCTGGCTGCTGCTTTGATGACGTGCGTAGAATTTTCCATGCTCCATTGCCTCAACCCTTGCCCCATTCCACTAACATGCTCTGCAGTGCATGGACTGTGAAAGGTCGTAACGCTTTCCGATCAAACGGCCAAGATGCACGACTGGGTGTTTATCTCTACGGATTTACATGGGCAGCCATGGGCTGCTTCCTCATCTCGACTATACTGTTCTGCTGCGGCGGCGTCTTAGATCGAGATTCCGGCTGGGGCATCCGTAGGAACAAGTCGACGCGATCGACGCGCTCGCACAAATCCGCCGCCCGAGGTAGCTTTTTCGCCGACACCGAGTCCCAAAGGCGCGTGAAGGATAATTATTCATGAAGAACCTTTGCGCGGACGTTCAATGCGAAGCGCATGTGGAAATGATGGGGACATATAAAAGGTAATATATAATGTGCTCAGATTCAGGCAGACTGTTTTGAACTGAACTGGAAGAGGTACTCTACCTGTATGAGCGAATACATTAGCTGACATTGTCTGCTTCTATGTCATCTACGTACTTAATATCGACGACAACAATCTCAAAAATCCTATGTGTTCTTCATAATCGTGTGAGTGAGCCTTTCTCTTCGGATACAAAGCGCGTACGTCTCTCCCAGCGTACAACGATGATCTCCTGAGTTCGTACTTCTACGTTCAACATTATAGCCTGAACTCACTCTACTGCGTGAAGCGACCCGATATACTGGGCTTATTACTCTCCGCACCAAGTAACCAACCACATCCCTGTGCACATGGACCACCCCACCTTGCTCACCAGCATATGCGGATATATGTACAATTGCACAACCACAGCCAATACCTCCGTAAAGAAGTCTGCCTTGCCATTGCGAGACCTTCCCTTCGCTTCTAACAGCAACTCGGAAGTCATACTCCGTATGCATATATCCACTCTGCCTACAAGCACCTGATACCACCTATATGAACTGTACAGACACAATACAGGGTTGCACAGTCCAGCACCTGCCTGTCCTGCTATTCGAATCATCTGCTCGGTATGTAATGCATAACTCGCACGAAAAACAACAACATCATCTATCTGGTGGATAAAGTAGCGGTTGCCTAAAGTGGCATATACTGGCGAGAAGCGTTCCCAATGCTAATCAAGCAATGAATATAACTACAGTCTCGGGCATGCCATACTCTCTGATTTCGATGTCTTTTCTGAAAGGTAACAATCATCATGGTCCCATACTCTCACTTCCTCTTTGCCCTCGCCTCCCTTGTCCATCTAGGACACACCAAACCCCTTTCAACACCCACTTACTCTCAGAACCCTGATCCCGTGGTTCGCAATGTCCAAACTCAGACTCCGACCCTGATCTCAGACTTCAAGAAGAAGAACGTATCCGCGTCCTGGGCCGCTGGCCAACCCATGCAATGGGGTTCCGAAGTGAAGAACTTCGAGTATCCAGTCCCAGCATCCTCCAAGGCTCGGTTCTACGGCACAACTAGCGACGATGAGAAGTTTCTCTACTTGTCCAATGGCACTGACTTCAAGATCATCGACATGGCCACTGGAACCGTTGCCACTGAGCGCAAGCATCCGAGTCCAGATCACGCCTATAGCTCCCCGCCGTTCCTCAAGAACCCCAAGGGCGGATATGATCTGCTCGTACCAGCGCAAAACGACAGCTACCAATCTTCAGTGACCTTGCAAATGCGTTTAGCCGACAATGGAACGCTAATGGATCCTGAGACTTGGGGTTGGTTTTCCGGCGTGTTGACATATTCGAACCCAAGAGCGACGAACGGGGACGGAATGAGTAAGGATCGCAAGATTGTTACGATTGTCGAGCCAGACTCTTATGGGAATTCCACTTCCGGACAAGTTTATGTCTATAGTCTTGATGATCCCAAGGTGAATCTGACGATCGAGTTGCATGGGGATCTCGTGTATGATTGTGCGTTCAGTCCGGATGGGAAACTGCTTAGCACGGCCGATGGGAACGGTCTCGGTAAGAGATTTCATCTTACTCTGCCTTTCGCGTTTTTCGGACTTTGGCTATGTTTGTATCCTCTCGTGTTCTGAAAACGAAAGTCAGTCGTACCTATCACTACCTCAAGTCCTTCCACTGACTTCTGTAATCTTTTGTAGGCAAGCTTTGGGACGTCGCAACCAACAAATTCATATCCTCCTTCGGACCCATTCCCGGCCGAACTATGCTGACCAGATTTTCACCCGACGGAAAGTTTGTTCTATTCGCCCGTATACCCGACGCATGGGCTGTTAACGAAACAGACCGCATCGGCGATCCAAACGTCCACATCTACCCTGTGTCCTCCAACTCGTCCCGCATCACCATTGGCCCGTTCAATTTCGAAAAGTATTACGAAGTTTTCAACATCGAGTGGTCTCCCGACGGCAAGAAACTCGCCATCGGCACCTACGGGCAACTACAAGTCTATGATGTCGGGGACAGCGCAGTCAAGCTCTCGCAGAATTACACGCAAGAGGATACCAGGCAACAAATTAAGAATTTGCTTTGGTTGGAGGGGGGTAAGAGGTTGACGTATCGAGTGGCGGAACAGGGGCTCGGTATGTATGACTTTGAAACCAATGAGAAGTTTTGGTGGGGGCCTGGGGATACCGATCATTGGGATTACTTTACGGCGGAGACTCTAGTACTTCTAAAGAAGGGGTGGATTGGAGGTGTGGAGAGTGACCAGACGGTGAAGTTTTGGCAATACCCAGCATAGGTTCTATGTTCCTGGCTTCGGTGATCCTAAAGTAGAAGCTGAGGGTTGATGATAGAAGATTGAGTCTGTCGTCTTCCAAAGTATTGAGAACAAAATTCAATCTTCACTCTTTCGAGCCCTGGAGGACCACCAGGGTCGTATTGATCACCATCATTCTCACCAGAGTCCCATCATCCACCGTCATTCTCATCGTTTCCGGTAGCTCATAGCTATACCTGTCTCACTTCTTACAATGGACGCAGGCCGACCTTCCCGGTTTCTTGCCATGCCCGCGAAACTTCGTCTAATAGTGTATGAGTATCTACCAGTCTCCGAAGCCTCCTGTCGAATCGATCTCGAAAGTACCAGCTTCGTTCTTGTGCGATGGACCTATAGTCCCAACCAAAGATCGAACCAGCCAACTATGCTTTGCAAACTACTCTCTTTCACCCATCGCTCATACTTGTCGTTCATGTTTCCTCTTAATGCGAATCCATGTTCCACACCACTGAAAATCTGTACATTCCACGTCTTCTTCCCTGCCGACATGATATCTACGGCCTTGTTCCTGCTTTCTGCATCAAATGTGTGATCAATCTCCGCACAGCTCAGAAACAAAGGCTTCTCCAGTTTCTGAAAGTGATGCTCCTTCAAAAATGCGGGATGCGCGAACGCCCCAGCTGAGCATGCATCTGGCGCAGTCGACGCAAGTTCGTCACAGACGTACGGGGCGCCAAAACAGTAGCCGACGCAAGCATACTTGGTGCCCGGCTTTCCATACTCTTTCTTAGCCGCCGCAACCCATTTCGGCACATTTTCATTCGCAAAACTCGTATGCTTCTTCTTCCAAGCCTCATAGTCAAAATTCGGGTCCGTTGTCTTGTCATGCCTATCCTTCCTGTGCTTCCAAACGGGATCGCCACGGAAGTAGTCCAAGCCCAGGACGAGATATCCTGCGTCTGCGAAGCCGTCCATGACCAAGAGACCGTTTGGAAACATGCCCCATACATCCGGGAAGTACAGCAGGATGTGGCCGGTAGCTTTTCCTTGAGGAGGTTTGCTTATGTACGTGTCGATTCCAGCAATCGTAGAGAAGCTGCCTCTGGGGTCTCCGGAATGAAGAGAGCCCGTCAAGCAACATGCGCCAGAGGGCTTTGCTAGGTAGGATTCTCCTTTGAGGTCATCTTGCGGTATTGCGCCATCGTCGGTGATCTTGGTACTCATAGTACCTGGCTGATGCGAGGTTTCACGATATGGATCTTAGCAGAAGTCTTGCAACGACACTCTGCGGCAGTAGCGGATGGATCCATCTCTTTTACAATACTCCTTATCACCCCGTCTTTGCAGCCGTTGTGGATTCGGCAATTGCATGACCGAATGTCGTCAACCCCGCAACCACTAGCATTAGCGCACTTGAGCAGACGGCGATCGCGGCGATATCTTACTCTTCACCTCCATTATCGCGGATTTTTCGCCGAGCGCTTGACTCGAAAATCGCCGCTCACGTCGCCGTCGCAGTTCATTTGCAATACTCACCAATGGCAAACCCTGTTACTCCGCGTTTCTGGGGTCTCCGGATTATTGACCCACCCTACAGTACCAGGAATTCGATATTATAAGACTACTGCGACATGAGATGCATCCTTCAAGCATCTCAAACCTCTAAGGATTTGCTCTTTGCCTTCCATTGAACCCAGTTGGACTTTTCTACAGTCATGGCGGATCTCAAGGCTGTCGTCTCAAACCGGAGCACCTTCCAAAGTGACAGCGAAGCTCAGAGCGACACCGAGAAGAGAGTCGGACCACCTGCTCATCATGAGCCAAGACTGGATGCTATAAACGAGGATGACGCTGTCGGATATAAAGAATACAGAGAAGGCCTCGACTTGGAGTTCACTGAAAAAGAGGTAAGCAAGCTCGTATCTGGGCTAGACGAATTCATGGGACTGACACTGATTGATGAGTAGAGCACTCGACTTCGTTGGAAGATTGATCTTATCATCCTACCCATCTTCCTCATAACCCAGGCCTTACAATTCATGGACAAGACAGCACTCAACTATGCGAACCTCTTCAACTACCAAAAGGCACTCGGCTTGAAGGGACAGCAGTTCAACTATCTGTCGGCTATGGTATATGCTGGTTACTTCTTCGGACAGTATCCATGCGGATGGTTGATCGGTAGATTTCCAGCTCAACGCGTGATTGGGGTCAGCTGTCTTCTGTGGGGCGTTATGGTACTAATTCTTACGCAATGTCGGGCGTACCCTTCGGCCCTAGCAGTGCGCTTCTTTATGGGAGTTTTTGAAGCGGCTGTCACGCCCGGTCTAACTCTCATGACGGGCTTCTGGTATACAAGGCGAGAGATTCCTCTCCGACAGTGCATATGGTACTCCTCGCTTGGCTGGGGAGGTATCCTTGGATCGTACATCTCGATGGGTGTATCGAAGCTGTCACCTAATATGAAGCCCGAGAGATGGGAGCTCATATTCTTTGTCTTGGGAGGTGCCACCTGCCTTTGGTCCTTCGTCATCTTTTTCTTGCTTCCTGACGCCCCGTCGAACGCCCGTTTCTTATCGCCCCGAGAAAGACTTATCGCCGTTAAACGAGTTGCGGGGAACGAGACCGGCATCAAGAATAAGGCGTTCAATAAGAAGCAGGCTATAGTTGCCCTTTGGGACCCGAAGGCTCTCCTATTGTTTACCTCCGTCTTTGCGGCTGCGATCCCTAATGGTGTGGTCAATTCCTTCTCAACCATCATTATCCGAGATTTGGGATTCAGCACTACGAAAACGACGGAGCTCAAGAGTGTCGGAGATGCAGTGCAGATCGTCGCACTGTTCATCGGAGGCGCAATTACCCTCAACGTTCCCAATTCTCGACTTCTCACAGCGACAGCTGCGAACATCCTTTGTACGGTAGCCGCTGCGTGCACTGCCTATCTTCCGCGCGAGAATACATGGGGAAGACTGGTATCGTTCTGGTTGGTCAACTCTCAGTCGGTGGGTTTTACTGTGTCTCTGGTCACTATCAGTTCGAATATGGCAGGATATACGCACCGGTCCATAGCAAGCGCCATGGTCTTTACAGCCTACTGCTGGGGAAACTTCGCCGGGCCATTCGTCGTCAAAGAATCCCAAGCACCAAACTACGAGGGCGCTACCATTGGTCTGCTGGTCGGATACACCATCAAGCTCGTCTGCCATCTTGCACTCCTGGGATACATGTTCTTTAGCAATCGACGCCGAGACAGCAAGTACGGGCTGCCGGACAAGGAGAAATCTCACGAGGCGGGCATGCAGGACATGACCGAGTACCAGAATAAGGATTTCCGTTATGTGTTGTAGGAAGTTTGGGATGCAGTTTTCACAACTCATGGGTCCGTGTCCGTACGACGGCGCGAAAACTTCCCTTTTGCGGTTGCAAATGCGCGATAGGTAAGCGGACGCGCGAGACTCCTTTCTAACGCCCGCATAAATGCGATGGCGAGTGCGAAGGACCCGAGTGGGCTTCTGGGAGAGGATATGCACCAGGCGCAGATCGCGGCGTGCGAGCTGTTACCTGTGCCAGGAAGGAGACGTGTACACTCTGGCAGACCACCTGCTATTTTGCCAGAAACGTAGGGTGCAATGCGACCAGAGAACCAAAAATGATTTTGCCCATTTCCTCGTAGCGTGCAGCTCTCCCGCAATGTCTCAGATGATCATGCAGCCAGGATTCTGGGCCGACGATCCATGGTGGGTTCAGCATTTCTGCACGCAACGCAATCGGGTGCAATTCGCGGCGAGCGTGCCCACTGGGGCTAGCGGGAACACCCCCTCGTTGCAACACGTCACTTTCCCCAGTCGACAATAGTCACGGATCCGGAAAACAACAAGGACGACAATCTGGACTTGCAGCAGGGCTTCGCTTGCGATCCAATCTCGTAATGCGCGAAACGAGAGAGGGCGTCAGATTGCATAGCGGGGTGAAATCAGCTGAGCCGCAGCCTGCACTCCACTCCACCCCGTTTGCCTCGTTCAGTATGCAAGGCATCAAGTGCAAAAAAAGGCAATAGTTACGGCCTCCGAACCCATACAATGGCGGCCTGGCCGCACCGCCTCGCGTGGTAGTACGCTGATATTGAAATTTGATGGAATGTGGCGTAGCTTGCTGTTACACTGCTTAAACGCTCTTGTTTGCTCTCCTCCCCGCTCACCGGTCCACCTTCGACTCCTCATCTTCTCTCTTAAAGACTTCCATATCTGGTATCTGTTGAGCCAAGCCATTCTCAAACACTATAAAGGACCCGCGCGACAGACGGAAGGATCTGAGAACGCCCCGAATCAGCCGACCGCGCGATTACTAGAAGGGGAATATGTGCGTTCACCTTGACGAGCACGAACTATGGACGTCTGATATTCCTTAAGTCTAGGGACGCCTGCGCTACTGCCGTCCGTCAACAACATGGCCACTGTCTATATGCCCTCCTTTGCAGACACCATCATCAAGATTGAAGACAGTCCAGAGCCTACACTCCCACCAGCCTCGCCTGACGCTACCATAGTAGCAGACAACTCGCCGAATGATACTTCAAGCACTCAGTCCCCAACCACGGTTATCATCGACCCCAAAGACCCCGAGGGGTTTCTAAGAAGATGCTCGGGCTACAACAAAAAGACCAGGGTGCGCTGCGGCCAGCCCATCGGAAAGAACTCGGCCGCAAAGAACCAGCACCCGACATTTCTACCTACATGCACGAACCATAGAGATCAGCAGTCCTTTGCCGGTTGGTGTCAACTGGTCGAAAACGGCGAACGCTGCGGTCGTTTATTCCGATGGACGCCACCATATCTCGAATTGTGTGACCAGCATCAAGGCCACCCAGACACTCCTTGCTATTTCCTAAAGTTACCTCTTGAGCTGCGACGGGAAATTTTCAGTTATCTTCTTCCAACAGAACCAGTCGGCTCGTCGTCGGCATCCGTGCATAAAACCCCACTGCCAACACTTCCCTCCCGATTTATCAACCCACCAAGAGCGATCAATCAGCAAGGCCACATGCAAGCTTCCGGTCCCCCACCTGCACAACTGAATTCTTTTGCGGCTTCGACTCGCGGAGTTGTAACACCTCACGTACGGCGGCTTGCTCGTGCTGCCGTTCAGCAGCCAGCAGAGCCCCCTAGACTATTTCCAGTTCCACTGGTCGACTTACTTCTTGTCAGCCATCAGGTGCATGCCGAAATTAAGGATCTGCTATTCAGTACCGCGCACTTTGTGATTGATATCAGAAAAGACGGCACATTCATGTGTGGCCGACGGCTTCTTGAACCCAGAAGGGCGGATGGGTCATCTCACTTCAGTACTGACAATGCCGGAGTCGCTGCGCAGAGGTTCATCAGCAATTTTGATTTCCGATTGGTCAAGAACTATGTTGTTGACATATCAGTGGAAAATGGTGAGATGGGACGTGCCGGCCATCGGTTTCCTACCGCTGATGATGGTTGGGATGAGGAGGTGGAGATATATGACATCCGAGGTAGACCCAACAAGATTCGCATAGAGAGATTTGCTGATGAATTTTAGATTATGTGAGTGTGGCTGTAACAGGTATCCTGGGCCAGTCCCAAAACCTGTGCAAACTCAATGTCCGTCTGGGTCTTTCCAACTTCAGGTGGTCTGAGCCAGAGCTTTTGGAGAATACAAAATGCTTGGTTGGGCCGTTCGAGAGGCTACGCAATGTCCGACAGCCAAGGTTCTCTGGTGTCTACGAGGCAGCCCAAAATGCGATGAATTACATGGTTCCTACTTATCCCTTTGGCAGCGCACCTCCGCCGCACGGATCACCAGATACAATCCCGCATTGCTCGGTCCCTCAGTTGTCGACTCGGAAGATTCTTCTTGGGCATGGTGATGCAGGTTTCGACTCCTACAAAGAACAATGGGAGAGATGGCTCTCACAAAAGTCCGCGGTATCGCTCAGTAGCAAACCCCCTATCCGCGCCATGTTCACTGAGTTCAAGCAATTCTACACGAGTCTATCTGCAGTTGTTCCAGATGTCACTGCCAGGGTTGGAAAACATGCTTTCCTCCATCGCGCGCGAGTCGCAAGAGAAAAGGAGGACGTGGAAGGCTTCCGACATCTGCGCAATGAGCTCATCGAATACTGGTATGCGTATCTTGATCGAGAGGAAGAAAAGAAGAACGCGTTGAATAGTAAGCTCAGCCGTATGCTGGACACGGACATTTATCCATCCCATGAGTCTGAAAATACTTCACGTCGCAACTCGTCAGGTCCTCATCCTGAGTCTCCAATGCTCGACGTCGACAAGATGGTAGCGGAAGGAATCCCGGTAAGAATACCCCACTACAAGGTGTCTAAGGTCTATCTTCTTGAAATGTTACCTAGGTAGCATTTCACGAAATAGACTGGGGGTTCTAATTTTTACCTCTACTTAAAAGAAACCTACTGACCTTGTACTGCGCTATTCATAGATGCAAGGAAATCAATTGAACGAGCGGGATAAGAAGCACCGCGAGTGTATACAACGATGGCAACAGAAACGAAGCCGACTAATTTCGCAAGCGGGACCAAGCGGCACTTCGACTGCGCAACCTAGGATCTTAGCTCAGAGTCAAGCCCCTGATACGCAATCTCTAACAAACAATCAAAACATGACACTGAATAGTGTGCGAACACAAGCTCCAATACGGGATGGGCGTTATTTTGGCTGTTCGGGGTATATCCCGACCTATCCACCACAAAATGTCGGCATGCCTGGTATACCACCGCTCCAGATTATGAGGCCGATCACCATTCCCGATGATCAGTCAAGCTCGGATTCGGAGCGGTCTGCGTCTTCCTCATCAGGTCACTCGTCGTCTTCATCTGATGATTTTTCCCCAATCCAGCCACACGTGGACGTCAACACGGGTTGTTCTATGGCGAAAACATTGTCCATGGGACCGGGAACAACGAAACAAGGTCCGCCAAATCAGGTTCCGGCCTATAGTTCCTCCGGGAACAGCATGCGCGTATATAGGGACGCAGAACGCGATCCTTCTTCTCTCCAGGACTTCCGTGCCCAACATCCTCAGGCAAATTCAAGCAATATTGCTGGAGGCAAAATGGCAGTAGACGGCGGGTTTGTGTCCGGCACAGCTCCTGTATCAGACCAGTTCGCTTTGAGTAGCAATACGAACGGCATCACAGCACATGCTACTGCATCCGCATTCTCTTCCGCACACTATGAGCAGCTAAAAAGGGCTTCGGATAGAGACGAGGAGGTAGACATGGCTAGGACGAATCCGAACTTCTGGGCAAAGCCCGGACATCATCCGTACATCCTAGAGATGCCCACAGCTGCAGCGCTTAAGAGACCATATCCTCAGGACGACACCCCTTTGAGCCAAAGCAAAAGAATGAGAGTCGGTGATCTTGCTGCTTCTTCTACGAACGGTCAGCAGAATGGAGGTGCTTGGAATGGGATTGGAAAGGGAAAAGGAAAAGCTAGGGCCGATGATGAAGTTGTGTGGCTTGACTAAATAGTTCGGTTTGCTAGATTGAGCTGGCCTCCGGGATTTTCGTTTCTAAATTTTGGTCATTGACGGATCTTTTCAACATCGAATTAGGAAGTCGGTGATGGATAACCATGGCATACTTTTGGAGTACACGGGCTTTGCAGGTTTGGAGCCGCAGCTGTGTGGGAGGATGCTATTGGAATAATGAGTCACGGCCTAATGATATCCAGGATAGGAGGTATAGACTGATGGACATAGCCAAAATCATCTCCTTTCGATCATCGCTTCTCAGCGACACCTAGGTGCCATCGTGCTATGCAGGTGCAAAGCATCCATCCCTGCATGAGTCTGAAGTGAGGATCTTAGTCATCACAGACAGGCACCTCACGCCATCCCACTTCCCGTTAGCTCCCATCGCTTCTCCTCCAGCCTGCGTGATTCGACAGGCATCTGCATGTGCTATGCAACAACCTGCGGCAGCCGCTGCAGAGGATGAAGCGGAGCAATGGGGCTTGGGGCAATGGAGCTGACAGCAGAGGCCCGAAGCCCCCTCCGTAGTCTAGCCCCGGGCACCCGAAACAGCGCCTCTGGAGTTGTTGTCCACGAGCGATGGCTGCTGTCGTCTACTGTGTAGACAGGCTGCTTTGAGTCGGGCTTGAAGCTGCGAAGTTTGCTAAGGCGCCATTGATTGAAAGTGATTAAAGTAAGGGTATGAGTATGGCGGTATAGCGAGATGGCAGATGTACGCGCCTCCCCCCCACATCCTCACTCTACAGTACTTTCCTCTTCCCCATCCATAATTACATACATTCCTCGACTCCCGCGCCCTCAAGCTTACCATTACCCTGGACTCACAAACACTTAGCTACACGAGTCCTCACCTCGCTCGTACACCTACAAAGCCCCGGACCACCAAGACAGCGGCTTCGACGAAGAGCCAGAGAGCGAACGCGTTGATAGCGGCGCGGGCATAGATACCACACCCACACCTACATATGCCTCTGCACGTGTTACGGAGCAGACGCGTCTGCTGCCGCTGAGCAGTAGTCGGAGGAGGATACAGCGGACGGTGCCAGTCTGGATGGGGGTGTGCGTGGTTGCGGGGTTGTTTGCTTGGGGGTGTTTGTGCGCTATCTATGTTACTAGTGTGCGGAAGGGATAGGGAGGTGGATATGGAGAATAGGTTGGGGTTGGGATGGAATTGGAGAGGTACGCAGGTAGATATGGTTCATGATGGGTGAGTGTCACGGAGTCTAGGATGGGTTACGGGTCTTTCCATAATGCATGGGTCTTTAGTAAAGGTGCGAAAACTTGGTCTTCAATTATATGTAGAGATTGTCGAATTGATCAAGTCGATTTCCTACTCTCTTCACTCCAAGGAGTGTACGGAGTACATGCATGAACTTCGTAGCTCTCATCGACGCGCTAGTCCCCATTTGCGGCAAAGCTTCGGCAAGCGCCAAGCTCAAGAACTTCGGATGGCCGAAGTTCACCACCACGCACAGCTCCCGCGATCCCGGCCATTGCATCCTCTCCAACCCCCAATTCATCATGTCCTCCCTCCGTATTGCCCGCGCCGCCCTCAGGGCAAGGCCCGCCGCCATCTGCCGCCCGCTCCAGCGAAGAGGCTACGCCGATGTCGCATCCGACAAGATCAAGCTCTCCCTAGCTCTCCCGCACCAGGTAGGTATTAGGGCTGCTCATACCTTTGTTTAGCGGTTCATATTTCTCGAATGTTTGAATTGCAATTGGTAGAAAGGACTAATAGAATCGGTGCACAGGCTATCTACAAGTCGCAAGATGTGTACGTCTCCGCTTACCCGACCGAATCCTCGTCCGCCGAAGGGAACATACTGATGTGGTGTATGATACAGTGTCCAGGTCAACCTACCCGCGGAAACCGGCGAGATGGGTGTTTTGGCAAACCACGTTCCCTCGATCGAGCAATTGAAGCCGGGCTTGGTTGAGATTATCGAGGAGAGCGGTGGCAGCAAGCAGTTTTTCTGTACGTCAATCCCTCCAGGCGCGAAGCCGGCAATTCTTAGAGGAGTGGACTGTTTGTGGCTGGTCGTGGAATTCGTTTCGATATCTGTACGAAGACAAACGGCAAAGGAAGTATACTAATAGTGTATACAGTGTCGGGTGGTTTCGCCGTTGTGCAACCTGGCTCCCAGCTCAGCATCAACGCTGTTGAGGGCTTTGCGTTGGAGGACTTCAGCGCTGAGGTGAGGGAACCAATCATGTTGGGGAATTGCTTAGTTGACCGGTTGCATAGGCCGTCCGAAACCAAATCTCAGAGGCCCAGAAGATTGCCAGCGGAAGCGGCAGTGAGCAGGATATTGCCGAGGCCAAGATCGAGCTCGAGGTGCGTAGATACGATTAAAGTGGGCTTCCAGGGAAAGCGCAGCTAACATGGTATAGGTCCTCGAAAGCCTACAGGCGGCACTCAAGTAACTGTGTAGATAGCTTTCCTTCCGTTGCATGCTAGTGTACAATACCACGTAGGAGGTGCCTTCCTTCCTACCTGCGGATTAAACATAGAAGGTGCTCTCTAGCCAGCAAACATTTCCATCTGATCGCTCTCCCTGCCTCCTCTCTTCTCCTTCATCCACACCTCGAGTGCACTCACACCCGCTACCAGCGTAAACTACACATATTATCCGTATCCCTATTTGATTTCTTCCACTACGTTTACACTCATAATCACGTTTGTCTACTCCAGCACACGCAGGCATCCACCGTTCAACAGACCAGTCCAACGCAACGGAGTTCTCTTGAGCGCCTGATCTTCGTCTGCCAGACACATGCGACGTGGCTTCGATCCACCAGCAACTACTCCTCGTCCTCGTTCTAGAAGCACGAGGACTCGAGATCAAGGTGAGCTGTCTGCAACGCCTACGAATATGGCGCTCTTCTGATTATCTTCAGTGACAGGCGAGGCGAGGCTGTCGCAGCGGACATCATTTAGACGCAGGTCACAGCCTCAATCCAACCACCCTTCCCAAGCAGGCCTCGGCGAGCCACCGTCTGTGCCTTCGAGGCCCAAGTCGCCAGCGTACTTGCAGGGCAAGAACCCTTATGGCCAGATCCTGGAAAGGAGTGATCAGCAACCTCACAAGTCAGACCAATCGACAGCAAGCCCCCCCTCCCAACTGGGAAGTGGCACTGAAGGTCGCCCCCGAACATCAGGCTTCAAGTTCACCACCCGACCTTTCTCATCCGAACCCGAGCGAATCGTTACGCCGACTCGCGGAACAGTCCCAGAACAAGCACGGCGGTCGCAGAAGACGGTTTCTGTCAAAGCTGCGAAAGGTTTCTTCGAAAATAAATCTTCGGAATCTGGAACAAGCAGTTCTTTCCCGCCTCCTGCTACCATCAGCACCAAAAGGGCACCAGAGGACCGCCGACGCCAAGACCAGGCACCCGCAGTCAGAGTCCGAGCAGCCCCCACTGAAGAAGAGATTCATAAGGCCGACCCTTCGGATTCTGCGAGTGGATATCCTTCTGTGCGGAAGGACCCTGATTCTAAGCTGCCCCTCCCGAGACCAACGCCGGAAGCTACCAAGCGAATCGATTCTCCCCAGAGGACAAACCCATTTGTACGACAAACGCCGGAGGAAGCATGTCCGAAAATCCTTGTGAACACATTTGCCGAGCCTCTTTTTGCGGGCGATGCGACCATATCGCTTCCAAGAGACTCCCCGAGACTGTCAGCAGAGATTGTAGCTAGAGGATCGACGTCGTCTTCTCCCTCGCTCGAGCAGCAGACAAGTTCGCGCAGAAAGCCGACCAATGTCTTCACAGAGCCACGCAAAGTCGCGAAGCCGCTAGGGTACGAATCTTCAACAAATGTCGATACAGCAACAGAGGGAACCAAACAATCTGTGAGACGTTACTCTACCCGGAAAGCCGTGGCAAATGCTGAGAACGATGAAACTGCAGCGCCAGATGGTCCCGAAGGGTCTGAACGTGCAACGACTCGCCGCGCTTTTCCAAGGTATGCAGGTCGAAGGGAATCACTGCCAGAACGACAAGAAAGACACACGGCCCGAAGGAGATCGAACCGGGAATCGGAAATACGGGCCAACCATGCCGCAACCGGTTCCTCAGATTCCAAAGCAAGTACGAAGAGATCACGACGCGAAGAATCTGCGAGCGAGCATTTAGAGCTTCTCGACGCTTCGAACTGCTCATCCACTTCGAACACCTTTCCAAAGCGGTCCACAGCTGAGTCGACCAAATCAGCTCTCGGAGATCTTCATCACGATATAGATACCCGTGTTCAGAACTTCGGGGAGCCTACTAACAAGCAGCCTGCTGCTAGAGGTCTCAAGCACAATGGCGATAGGTCGAACCCCAGCGTTTTTCAAGGACATCCTTCCCGGGCTACAGTACCCGTAGCTGATGTAGGTATTGAGAAGGGCTACTACGATATCTCGGTTCCTAATCACGTAGATTGGCGTGCCGGATATGGACGACGTAAAACGCAGGATTTTGGGTTCCCTGGTGCTCGTATCAAACCTCGAGGGGATGCCTATTCTAGGCCGTTGGGAGACCCTGATAACTGGAAAAGGCGCGCCTGTGGACATTTTGCCAAAACCAACCGGGATGAGATGGGACATGCTGCACTCAAACGGCCTTGCCGAGAATGCAAGGCGAAGGTTTCGTGGATTGAAGATACTGACCCGCAACCTCAATACAATTGTAGACGCGAACGAGCCGCCTCAGACTCCTCTGCATCAAGTTCTTTGATATCCTGCGGCGGCATTAGGGAACATTGCTATCCTGTCAAGCGCCGCCAACACCACTCCGAATGCACGCCGACGGATAGATGTGGTGATGATTTCGCCAGAGAGATGGGTATCATCATTGACAACATTCTGGAGGAACATCAATCGGCACTTCAACATGTAATCAGCAATATCCAGATGAGCCAGCCGAGTCTTTCACGTATTCGGAGAGCATCACAGGATCTGGTCCAAAGGTGTCGGTCAAGTGGGAGCTGTAATCGCTCGCCCTGCATCTGTCAACACGCTTGCCAGCCCGTGTGTGTACCAGTTTGTCAACCAGTCTACCGGCCCATGTGTGCACCAGTGTGCGACGTACCTCCGTCGTGTCCCTATGTCCCGCCCAAGGCCGTTGAGAAGCTGAATGTCGGAAAACCCGGGCAGGTCGAACCAAACATCAACGATCCGCGCTCGAGTCTACGGGAAAGCACCAAGTCCGTCGCAGACTTGATTAACCTTGTCAATTCTGCTGCAGATGACCTCGGTGTGGATCTCGATACCCAACCGAGCCTACAAGATGAGGAGAGGTTTGTCAATGCACCGATCGAGATCACGCCTCGCCGCTCCCTGACGTCGCGTCGAAGTATTCCCGTCCCTACGGTTGAAGAAGAAGTGGTCGAAGAGGAGCCTCCCGGTGAAGATGCTTGGCTCCAGAAGACTCGCAGGCAATTGACGGAGCTTTCAGAGGCACGCAGCCAGTTGATGGACGAGCTTGACCACATTGCAGAAGATCTCGGCGTGCAACTTGAGCAGCGCCGCGTCTCGGACGAAGAGGTCACCCCTCTTCAGCGGGCGCTCAGCAAGGTTTCCACAGGTCTCTCGAGAACCTCTACACGCCTCCGCAACAAGTCTGTCGACACAATTCAAGACGAGATCCCTCGCATGCTTGACCAGGAGGTCAACGAGAGACGCCTCAGTCGCGTGCTCTCTCGCATTCAGAGCCAGTCCAGACGAGTATCGGCTATCACCCAAGGCTTGGAAGATTTTGAGGCTATTCCACCTGAGGAGCTTCAAGAGTGGCTTGAGCTTGCACAGAATGAACTACCTGCCGCCATTGATTCGATCACCTCCGTACTCGAAGTTCTACCTGCGGTTGACTCCGGTGCGGAGCCGGAGCCAGAGTATGAACCCGAGCCAGAGTACGAGCCCGAGCCCCAATATGAGCCCGAGCCAGAGTATGAATCCGAGCCAGAGTATGAGCTCGAGCCTCAGTACGAGGAAGTGGAAGAGCCGCCATACGAAACGCCTTGCGAAATTCAGTACGTGGAAGTGGAGGAGCCTCCTTACGAGACTCCGTACGGACCTCAGTATGAGCCTCAATACGAACGCCAGTCTACGCCCGATGCCGACTACGAGCAGGAATCTCAGCCTGAGTACGATCAAGAGGAACTTTCGGAGAGTCCACGCAGAACGTACACTCAGCCTATCAATGAGTTACAGAGCCGTATTGCGGACCTCGAGCGTCTCCTTAAGGAATCTATCCCCGCTAGTTCCCCAAAGCATTTGGAAGAACAAGAAGAGGCCCCTCCCGTTGAGCGTGCATCCACCGAGCCTGTGGACTTCAAACCGCCTGTCACGAGGATGGCGCTCGAAGAGTCGGAAGAGGAGGCTGTATCTGAGCCTGTATCCGCACCTGATCCTGAGCAGCCTTCAATATCTCGCGCTGGAACACGGCAAACATCGTTTGCACACTCTAGAAAGCCTACAAAATCAGAAGCGGTGGACAATCCTCAGGATGATTCTGAAGCGGCCGAAACGACGGATGAAGATGCCGAATTGCCACCTGTCGAACGAATTGAAACCCGCAGACGGCAGTCCACTCTACCCTCGGAGCGTACTTATTCAATACCACCGGAAGAACTAGTGGAGTCTGTTATTGAAGAGCCTCTGGTAGAGAAGGTAGAACGACAGCGCACAAGAACATCCGTCTCTGCGCCTTCTCGAACGACTACGCAGCCGACAGTGCTTGAAGACACCGTCTATCAGTCTGCCGAGCCTTCAGATGAGTTTCCCATGCTTTCTAGAAGGTCGACCACAAGAAAAGATTCGTTACTGCCGGTTGCAACCCCACCAGATGAGATCGAAGAGCGGGACCTTGAACCCGAGATGCTTTCGAGAAGGTCAACAGCACGAAGGCCATCATCAACATGGATGCCTGAACAAGAAGATGCAGGTATCGTTCCATTGTCACGGAGGTCGACAGGACGAAAGGTATCCTTGATACGGAGCGCGACTGTGCCTGAACATGTGGCTGAAGCCATCGAAATAATGTCAAGGAGGTCGACACTACGAACGCCAACTTTGATACAGAGCGCAACAGTGCCTGAAATAGGCGCTGAGCCCGACCACACATTGTCTCGAAGGCCAACTGTTTCTTTCGAGCCAGAAGTCATTCGCGACATAACCACAAGAAGGAGCACACTTGCACCGTCTCGGCAACCCACTGTGCATGATATTGAACGAGAGCCGACGATTCCCTTTCCCTCGGGAGAAGAAGCCCCGTTGTTCGATTTCGAGGAGCAAGAATCTGCAGTCGAGCCAGAGGAAGAAGAGGAATTAACGGCTCCTGTCGTGAGCGTTCGTAATACCAGTACTTTAGCTGAACTGCAAGAACGAGAACGTCAAGAGTCTATAAAGCCGTCTTCTTCTGCGTCCAACGAATCAGAAACAGCTGCTGAGAACGTAGAGCTTCCACCACCTCTTTCTAGAAAGGTGAGCAGGCAACCCACTCGACAAGCTACGGAAAGATTCGAGCCAGAGCCTGAGGAAGTCAACTTCGAGCCACCAATCATGCGGATGCGACGCGCTTCGACCCAACCATCAGCTCCTTCGCCAGAACCGCAGCCTGAACCAGAGCCAGAGCTAGGGCCCGCGACTGATGAAGTAGATTTCGCAGCGCCAATCATGCGCATGCGTCGCGAGTCGACCCAGCCCCCAGCCCCTTCGCCGGAACCTGAGGAGGAAGAAGAAGAAGAAGAAGAAGAAGAAGAAGAAGAAGTGGGATTTGAACCACCGGTCATGCGCATGCGTCGAACATCCACTAAGCTAGAGGCGGCGCCTTCTCCAGAGCCTGAAGATGAAATCGTAGAGGAACCGATTGTCGAAACTCCGCCTTTGCCGGAGCCTATCTTGCGCAAGGCCACAACTCGTCGGCCAACCGAGCGTTTCCCATCGCCTGAGCCTGTGCTTCGCAAAGCTACGACTCGCCGGCCGACTGAAAGAATACCCTCTCCAGAGCCTATACTTCGAAAAGCGACCACGCGAGCAATGACACGCAGACCAGCTGAGAGCATTCCGTCCCCCGAACCTATCATCAGTAGGGCTACCACTCGTCGACGTACTGAGCCTCTAGAGGAGAAGCCAGCACCGCCTTCAACGCCTTCGACCTCAGCATCTTTGTCCGAACAATCGCCCGTCATTCCTTCACCGAAACCCACAGATCGGCAGTTTGATGAGCCAATTCAACCCGAAAACATAGAGCTGCCAGGCACTTCATCTCCTGATCCGAGCGATCCAAGCGATGTATCGCCTGACCTGCAGGAGCCAACCGTGCCGGTCCGCGTCTCTAGAGAGCCTACTCGCATTTCTCGTCAGCCCACGCGTGTCTCAAGGCGATCTACTTTCCAGGAAAGGTCGCCGTCACCGGTCCAGGCCACATCGAGGCAAGCGACAACCTTGTCGAGAAAGCCTACTACTCGTGATGAGAGTCCCCCTAGAACTTTTGTTGCTGTCGGAAGGATGGCACAACACAGCTCTGAGTCAGAGCCTGAGGGCAATTCCCCAGCGTACGATGAGACACCTGAGCCAGAATTAGAAGTCGAAGAGAGTCCGCGTGCCCCAAGCAGAAAGACTTCGATACAACCATCACGACAGCCCACGAGATTGCCTACACGCAAGCCTACCGAGCAGGTCGTTGCTGCAGATGATGTTTCTGACAAGTCCACAATCGGTGAATCATCTGAGGAAGATGTCCCGCTGCCTCTACCGGTGGTTAGGAAACACACAACTACCCGAGAGATATCAAGACAATCTACTCGTAAGCCTTCGGTTGATGCCGCTTCAATACCGTCAAGGAAACCTACTATTGTTCCCGAACTCGAGCGGCAGCCCACTTTCCCCTTCGAAGAAATGCCGGAACCAATTCGAGATGCAAGTTCTCCGGAGCCTGCTCCCATCGCACCTTCACGTCGGTCTACTACAACACGGTCAAGGCAGCCAACGATGAGGGATGAAGATCATATCACTCCTCCTTCGCGTAAGCCTACCACGGCGGTTTCGAGACAGCCTACCCGAGCTTCTACAACACAGGCCTTTGACCCAGTGCAAGAGCAACCTGATGTTGACTCGACATCTATCCAGTCGTCGGTCCTAAATGATCCACTTGCAGCATTGGATGTTTATAATGCTACGCCTGCTGATATCACTGGGGTGGACGAGACACTACCCGCTCAAGAACCTGCCCCGGATGAGTCTTTGCCTCGGGCACCGACCCGCATTCCAACTCGCAGAGTAACACTGTCTGAGCGGCGTCCTTCAGTACCCGTCCCAGGAACAGAGCCACTTGCAGAAGCCTACAGTTCGCCCCCGACACCTCCATTACCTTCGAGGCAACCAACTTTGGCCACCGTTGACCGACAGAGTACAATTCCTGCAGATGCTGAGGAAGTAGCCCCACAAGCGCCGCCGCGAGCTGAAACTTTTCGGGAGCTAGAGCGGCGACCCACCGTTCCAGTCGAGGATATTCCGGAGGAAGAGCCAGGAAGAGTCACAAGATTGCCCACAGCTGAGCTTTCTCGCGAGCCTGCCTCGCTTGCTCCTCCTTTAGAGCCCGAGGATGTCGACTTCAAACCTCCCGTGGTTAGAATGGCCGTGGAGCCTGAAGGCCCAACGCAGTTTCCGCTCCCAGAACAGCAGAGAAAGCAAAGTGCAGCTCCCGGAATAGTGGCACCCTCAATGGGTGTTCCACAAGGGGAGACGAGGCCTTCTGCCCCTCGCTCCAAGTCCAACAACGCGTTGTCTGTACCTCCAGATCAGCAGTATCCGCCGGCACCAGTCTATCCAGACCGCGAGACCCCGGCATGGGTAAGACCCGATGTGTACACTCCACCACCAAAGCCAAAGCCTGAATTAAAGCCCAAAAAGCAAAGACGGGTCTTTGGCTGGGGAAGCAAGCCGAAGGAAGAAGTGCAGCCTGAGCCTTTTCGTGAGCGACCAAAAGTCGAGCCCTTTCGAATCGCGGCACCAGGTAAGCCGTACCCTTCAGTCAATATCTTCTACATGATGGGTGAATACATAGCCCTTCTACTAGTTCAGCTTTATTCTAACACTGTTTACAGGAATGGCACCAGGAAGTGCTCCTGGGGGAACGCAACAAAGGCCAAGAAGCAACCGACCAGCTGAGCTTGACTATCCTGCCTACCAACCACGACGAGAAGAGCCTCCTCGACAAGCACCTATATTTGCACGAAAGGACGACTACTATCCCCGAATTGCTCCTGCCATTGCCCCAGACCGGAGAGTCGATTTCCCGCGACCAGTCCCGGCTCCCGTTCGCAGAGACCCCCCTGTCTACGCACGACCTGTTCCTCAGCCCCCGCCCAGAGACGTCTACTCGCGACCTCCTCCTATTCCCCCAGCCAGAGTCTACTATCCGAGACCTCCCCCTCCCCCACCGCGAGAATTCTATTCAAGACCTCCTGCCCCACCACCCAGAGAGTACTATCCCAGACCTCCTCCTCCCCCGGCAAGAGAGTACTATCCAAGACCTGCGCCTCCAGCACAGAATTACTACCCAAGACCTCCTCCTCCGCCCAGCGACTATTACCCGCGACCAGCCGTCGAGCAGCAGAGATCCTGGCCGGAGATCGCCCCTCGGTATCGAGCTGACCCGCAGCCCCTTCGTAGCCAAGCGCCGGAGCCCCCTCGCTATCAACCTCAATTCCAACATACCCCTCGTTACCAAGCGTCGGCGCCTTCCAGGCCTCAAGCGCCTGACCCTGTTCGTAGGCCGAAGGTTAACAAGAAATCCGCTCGCCAGGAGGAGGCTACGCAAGAACCATCAACAGAATCTAGCGACAGAGACTTCAGCGGCTCATTGTCTGAAGATGACGAAGGTTCTCCTGTGTCTGAAGAAGCAGAATCCGGTCGCACGAGATCCAGACAAGCCTCGCAAGAGGAGGAGTACGTGCCTCCAGTTCAACAAGACGAAGACTTCCCTCACGGACCGTCCAGACGAAATCGAGTTCCAGCAACGGACAACAGGCCAGATTACACTCGCCAACAACCCAGAGCTGGCGCGACTCCAAACCGACGGTCGCAGGAGCGAGCGACGCAGCCAAGGCAACGGTCACCAGTCAGACCCAGTGGGATCAGAGAAGCAGAGGCGAGAAGAGGGGCAAATTCGAATCAAGTTGCCAGCGATGCCCGTCAAGAAAGTACAGCACGTGACCGAAGAGCCAATGCTCATCGCCCACATTTCGGACAAGGTGACGGAACCAGTGGGGAGGGACAGCGACCATCAATCGAACTTGCAGGGTCAATTGAACAAGGAACCACTATCCCGCGAGAAGATACAGAGGCTTCAGTCCGTTCGCCAAGACGAGCCTCCACCGAGGATGATCATTTCAAACGTCCCTCGACCGAAGGATCGAGAGAGGAGCCAACAAGGTTTTTCCTGTCAAGAGTACCGACGCGAATCTATACCGCAAGAGAGGGAGCCCTTCCCACTTGTGCGTCACTCAGACAAGCCTCCGCAAGGTCAGCGTCTACAGCTGGAGAGAGCTTACGAGCGGGTTCCGCGACCGCCTCGCGGAGGCCTTCAACAGCGCTTGGAAGGATTACAGGACGTCGATCGTCTTTCCAGGAATCATCATCAGATTTCTCTTCGCTCACGCGAACGACATTGGCCGTACCAAACGCTCCCAAGGTCTCCTACAAAGGTCGCGATGCAGCCCGACGAGCATCGACGGCAAAGAGTGTCTCCGACGAGACCATGGGATTCGTCGGATCAGGACTACGGGATGGAACGTACTCTCCACAACAGAGAGATGCGAAAACCGGACTGGGAGGGGGAGACGCCTCACAGAGAAAAGGAACAAGGTCTGGAGTATCAGAGTCAGGTAGTCCAGCACGAACGGCGAACGTCTCTAAATCGACACCGGACCTCCAGAGGACTAAATCCTCTCGAGCAACATGGGGAAAGACCTCAGATACTCCGGGTCTACGGGAGTCTTCCACCGGGACGTCAGCTGTTGGCACCGCTACCCGCATCGCCCCAACCGTTCCAAGTAGCCCGGGACAGCTTCTCAATGAAACGACAATCTCCGAGCAGACAGAACCTGACTCCAACTCTAATCGGTCATCACGAAAGTCTTCCGCGTCACTTACCAGACGCATCGCAGACTCGCTCTTCGGACCGAAGTCAGCAGACCGACCTTCCGAGGAGGTGGGGTGTGCACCGAAAAGACAGACGAGCTGGAAACGACTGGCGGCAGGGAAATCAGTTGGACCAGGAGATGAGAAGGGGACACCTGTCAAGGAGCAGAGAGCTGAGCCCCGAAAGTTCAAGGGACGAGATGGAGATGCGATCGAGTATGGAAACAGGGGAGTCAAGGACAAGTACGGAGAGCAGTCAGGAAAGATTAGCGCAAACGCTGTCGTGGGCGTGAACCCGTTGAAGGGTAGATGGGGTTGGGGTTGGGGTCGTTAAGGTTTCGATGTCTGTCTTGTGTGCTGGAGTAGTATGGTTGTATATTCCAATTCCTAAAGCCTATGAACTATAGCTGGTAATTGATGCACTCTTATATTCCTTACTCTAGCGAAATTGAGATTTCCTGTGAAACGTGTGATGGCAACCTTTAATGTGCACAGATAGCGAGAATTTACACGCATCGGAACACTGTCATTTCAATGACCCTCAACAAAACGAGCGAAGAATATCAACTGCTGAATTGAATATCACAACCTCCAGAATTCACCAGCGCACACCTCCCATATCTAAATCTTTAGCCTAGCTACTACAACAACTGCCGTCGCATATATTGCCTGCAGTCGTCTGTTAGCTTGGCTGAGCTGCCCATGTACCATTACCATTGCCATTGCCATCGCCATCGCCATCACGATGACATACCCCCCTTAGCTCCTTCCTCCTCACACTCAACCTTGGGACAGAGAACAGAACATTGTATCACTTACCCCAGAAACAAAATACGGCAATCCCAACCCCGCACCCCCGATCTTGATGGCTTGTACCCAGAGCACCGTCATCAGCGGGGCGCCGACAAGAGAGCCCAGGGTCTTGGTCAACATGACGATGCTAAAGTCCTGGATATCGGACGCGGAATCATATGGACCACGATGCGGAGACGTACAAGAGGATGAGGAGGACGACGACGATGAATCATCTCTTGATGAAAATCCAGACAACTCAGGAGCTTTCACCAGAGCAATACCCGGCGCCTTAACCAGCGACATCGTAAAAACCGGCAGCGCAGATCCCAGCGCATAACCCACAAGCGCAGCCATCAACATCCAGAACCTGGCCGCGAGCGCCACGCCCAGCACGCCGACGACGGATATCAGAATGCTGGTCTGGGCGCCGAGGTAGTTGAGCCGCGTCTCCGAGCCATGCACCGTCTTGCTGGATAGCGAGGACCGGATTATGCGCGGCACGATCAGGGTTAGCAGGGTGAAGTTTACGAGGGCTTTGGCGGAGAGCATGAGCCCGGCGCGCGCGAAGGTCCAGGAGTACCGCTTGGAGATGTATTGCACTAGCAGCTTTGTGTCGGAGCTGGCGAGCGCGGTGAGGAAGAAGGATGTTAGCAGGATTTGGAAGTTGCGACGTCCGGTTATGGAGGTGGTTAGGGTGCGGATTGTGTGTGTTAGGGTGTGGATGGGGCGGGTTGTTGGCTTGAAGGTTTGGGCGTATGTAGTTTGGTTTGGTGGGTGGTCGACGAGGAGAGGGCCGGTTTCCGAGTCCTCGGGTCTATGTGGGTTTGATGGCGATGGCGGATTTGAGGACTCCGCAGTGGGCAGTGCGTTGATGATTGGTATAGCTAAGAGGAGTAAAGCGATGTTGACCCAGAAGGGTGACCAGAGGTTGTAGCTCATCAAGATAGATGACAATGATGGGCCGATGAAGTTCACGATATAGGCTATTGAGCTTATGTACGAGAAGTAAGAAGCTCTATGTGGTATCAGCATCGGAACGCTGTCGCAATATGAAAAGTCAAGAGTTGATTGTACCTTTCGACATAGTCTGTTTTCAACGCCGACGCCAGAGTGAAGACAGTAGACGTGAAGACGCATTCTCCACCAAAGACGGCAAGAAACGGGCCTGCGATGATAGCTTTCGTCGGGAGGAGATTATCCAGATTACCTGAGCTCCGTAAGGACTAGGATAGCAAGTTTTGGCTAGATGGTACCTACCCACAGCAAGAGCCCAACCCGACATGAAAATTCGCGGGACTAGATTACACCAAAAGACAACCCTGATACCGAACCTCCGAGCAATGAAGCTAAACGGAATCGTGACGACGAAATCTTTGGTACAAGAATTAGCCGAGACATATACTTGTAATCTTATCGATTGTTCCTGCAGGAAAGCCAGGGAATGGAATCTGGTTCCGACCTCGACTCGCGAACAGGACTAGGATACTATCTGCTCCGGTACCACGGATGAACTAAAGTGGACATGCACTTCAATCACATACCACAGACAACATACGTAGTTTCCATAATGCCTTGCAGCCAAGCTAGTTTTCTCTGTACATCATCTATTTTGCACATTTGCTCTGGTATTGATCCGTCTGGATTGATGGCCCAGGGCTCGTGCTGTTGATAATGCTCACGGCACAGTCGAAGCTCGATGACTCGGTTCAAAGGAAGCGTGTACAGGCTCGTCGCGAGGTTGGTCAGGATGAGAAGACACAGCAGAGGCCATAGCTGGGACCTTTGGTAGCGATTTAAAAAAGCAAATCTCCTGGGTGCCATTGGGGACGGAGCGGAAGAGTCGCTCCTTGGTAGAAGAGGTTCTTTGACTGGATCAACTTCCATCGCGTAACACCATCCCCACGTATCAACCGAGAAGCACTGGAACGTGAACAAGATTGAGTCTCATCGCATAGACGCTCGATTGCTCAACGTGGTGAAGGTGTAGTAGCAGCATGATTGTTGAAGGGTTGCAGGGTAAATTCGAGCCATCAATCCTTATCTTATCTCTACTGACACGTGATCTGTGACTTGCACTTTCCAATGTTCACATGAATCGAGGAGCAATCCTCGCATCCCAACGCAATTCATCACATTCGCCCCAGCTTATTACACGACTCAATGGAGGCTGCATCGTCAGCGCTTCTTGAGTAAGACAGTCCTCAGATAACTAGCAGCGGCAACTTCGCGTACGGCGTCAACTCTCCAGCAGGCCAACCCTGTGTACAATTGCCAACGCACAAAATCTCATCTCTCAACAGAAATAGCACGAAGCTCACGTACGCCTTGACACCGGGTTTTCCAGCCAAGCAACCTTCCTGACTCATGTCATATTCCCGCCCGCTCGGAGGAACAAGCTGTCTTACCCTCTGACTTGTATACCCCGGTAAGGGATGACAGGTCCCTCCTTCCCAAAAACGCCATACCGAAGCCGAACCAAATCCAAATCCAAAATCAACGCCTCCCTTTCCTCTCCAGGCCGCATATCCCAAGGAAACTCCTCGAAAATCTGACCTCACTGCTGCCCCAACCCCAACACCTCCCCCATCGTCCCCTTACAATACCCCACGCCCTCCCTCGCCACACACTCCGCCCACTGCTTATCCCTACACATATCCCCACCGCCCCTCCTCTCGCAAACCTTCCTCGTCCTCCCCCTCTCATGTCTCACAGCCACAAACCCACCCACAAACACCACCACTAGCAACATGACCAGCAGCAGCACAGCTACGATCTGGCTCTTCCTCTTGACCCAGATATCTCTCGCCCGCACGCCGTGCAAGCCCGAGTGGTACGATGTGTAGCCTCTGCGCCAGGGTATCGAGTCTAGGATATCGAAGGATTCGATGGACGCCGGCGAGGGCGGGGCGGACGAGGTGTCAGCGTCAGCGTAGCGGGGGCAGAGGAGCGTGTTTGAGAGTTCGTGGTCCGAGGTAGAGTAGGGCGAGATGGGGGTGTAATTTGCAGCTTTGGGCGCCGAGATGTTGATGGAGATGGGCTGGTTCTTATGGTCAGCTTGAGGAGCCTTTGCTGGGAATTAATGAAGTTCTGGAGCACTTGCAGGCGCCATATTGTTTGTGTAGTGATTGCAGGATGTAGAGGGTTTGGTTTGGCTGCTTGCTACCTAGGCTATGATCAGGCTGGAGGTAGGCAGCGACATGAGCAGAGACACGAGCAGCGTAGCCTTCTCCACCCTTAAGAACGACAACGCGGCGTAGCTGTACTTGAAACACCGCTGTCAAACTGCCAACTGCGGCTCCGGCTGTATGAAGCAGTTCAACGGCGAGCGGCCATCATGCCTCTACTCGCCCCAATCCGCCAGTAAGACCAAAGCGAGGCGAGCCTATGAAACCGGTCGAGCGTACGAATGCTGTCGCATCATGAAACACATAACCAAGGACCCCATCTTATGCGCCGCATGCGTTTTGCAGAATGGAACACCTATTATTCCTATTTTTGTGACCATTTTTTTCTAGACTAGCTAATGCTCGTGATAGACCCTTTTCAGCCTGCTGCCGAGACAATCTGAACAGAGCCTTTCTGGGGCCCCCTGGCTCTCTGGAATTCCCACCGCGCTATGATTTTTATACCCATTTTCCTCCACATAATGCACCGGAGACTCTCGATGCGTGCACGCACAGGTGCAGGATCGAGCAAATAGAAAACAAAGAAGGGTATCTCTGCTCGCGAAAGCAAACAACAGTCGGCGAGTGAGTTTGGTTGTGTGGCTACTGCCCGGGTTCAATTTCAGCCTCTTCTTGCGAGCCTTTCCGTTGATTCCCGAGGATCCATGAGACAACCCAGATTTGATGGATGCAGTGTCCAAGACCGGGTGTCGGTGGTGAATCCAAAGGAGATATGCACCACATTCTATCAGTGAGTCTCAGTCAATATGACCGAGACAGCCGCTTGACAGATGTCCGCATGGTTCCGGAGGCGGGGATTATGACAAAGGAAATCGCTAAAGCAGAAAAAGTGAGAAAACTCTTTGATATTGCAGCAGATAAACACAACGCTCGAATATGCCGGGGAATGACCACGCTATGACGCTCATACATGGGATTTTTTTGATACAATGAGACTGGGAAGTCTGGGAACTTTGACATTGGTATCCTTCGAGTGAGCAACTGGATGTTGTGGGTAACAGCGGAGACTCGACAGGATTAGGCCATTACACATGTTGCATGTAGTACTGGGCCTGGTGCTGATGGATGTTGGAAGGGTGATCAGGGGTCGGTGTCGTTGGGTACATCTGCGGAGGGATTGGCTGAGGCTTCACCATGTTTCCATAACCGAATTGCTCGTTCTCGGGAGTAATTGGCGGGGTTAGGCATCCATGTTGCATAACAGCTCCGTAGTGAGTCTTCTGAGGGGTATGAGGAGTAAGGTTACCGTCGGCACCGGCCTTCGTCTCTTCGAGAACCGCACTTGTTGGCGGTGTCGGAGGAGCAGCAGCCCGCCTAGCAATTTGCGCTTGGCGTTGAAGGAACTCATCAACCGTGGCAGAAACACTGGATAGATGCATGTGGGCATACTTGCGAGAAAGAACCTGTGATGGCTGGTAGAGATGATTCGACAGGCTCATCACAGTTTGCGGATCGTACGCACCAGCCCAGTCCTGCGGCTTAGCCTGGACCCGGGATAGGACGCACCGAGCCAGAGCAAGAGCAGACCTCGCCAGAACTGATGGCCGAGTGGAGACAAACTCCTTGTGGAACAACGCAATCTCGGCAATGTATAGGGTCATGTGTTCAACCTCAGCATCGTACTGACCTTCGGATAGAGCGACCTGAAGGAAAGCATCTACGGTGGGGTGACCGATGACCCAGTTGAGTGTCTGAAGAACATGCCACTCCATCTGAGTGAACATCTCGTCGTCGTAGAGGGAGCAGCACATTGACTTTAGCTCCCGTACGGTAGGTACCCGGTCTTTCTTATCGCCGTACTTGGCAGCAATGAGGAGTGCGGCACAACCGACTAGCTGATAATGGCGTTTGTAGACCACACGACGAGAGCAGTATCGGTCGAGTAGATTGACAGCAAGGAAGAGAGTCTCTGGAAGTAGTTGAAAGGCGGCGTGCGCTTCGACGAGGAAGTCGAGGAGGTAAGGACGCATGAACCACTGGATCTCCGTCTGAATGTCGATAGAGTTGACATCTGCAAGTGTCTCAGACTAAAAAGGGTTAGGATCATGCATTGTATAAATGTCAAAGATAGTTCTGACCTCCATGTGTTCCATGTGATCCATGATATCCTCCTGGTATTCCTCTGCGGTCTGCTTCGAGAGGTCTTCTGCCATAGCTCGTTGTTGCAGCCTTGCAATGGCTCGAGCGCGCTCTCGTGCCTCTGCACGGACAGCATAGATGCCGTCATCGTGTGACTCAACAAAGTAGCTATCACAGTGCCCATATCGGGATTGCATCTGTTGTTGGTAGGCCATGTTGATTGATCTGGTTGAGTGTTCGTCAAAAGAATGGACGTCAGTTCTCCGGGATAGACTAGATCTGAAAAGACCAAGGTAAAAGCTTGGTCGACAGGGAATGGATGGCTCTGCTATTGAGCGTATTAGAGAGTGGAAACCGAGGATACGGCAAGTGCAATGACTGTAATTAGTTGGATGCTTTTGAAAGAAGGTCTCCGGCCAGTAATTCCCGAATCTTATGAGGCGGGAAAACTGTTATAGGAGAGCCTGGAACGTCACGGCGTTAGCGCTGTTCGCCCAATACATGATAAGCAAGGCTGCAAAGGGTCTCCCATACCTTTGGTGAATTAAATTATTACCTGGAAAGAGAGAGTGGTCGAACAGAAGGAACAGTAGAAGAAGTCAAAAAGATCGAGTCCCTTGCTAGTTGCATACAGGATCTGGAATGAAATTCGACTAGATTGTTCTTCTGGCGAGCTCGGCGAAGGGAGAGCTCGTTGGTGGCAGAGCACGAGTTAACGAGTCCGCCGTTTAGGTGGTTGTAGGTGGCAAGTGGATCGCCAAGAACAGCCGGGGAATGCGAAGATTCCAGATCTGGCAATCACGGATCTAAGCAAGGACTGAGTCAGTCAGGAACGATGATAGGCAAAGGCGCTGGAACTCACTTGGGGGATTAGGCCTTCAAGGTAGTTGAAGGTCCTGGGGTGGGTTCTTGATGGGTAGCCGGGTAGGTGTATCGATGTAGTGACTGTGGAACTGTAAGGTCAGAAATTAGCGCATGCTCGGACTGCACCTGAAGTGAACGACGGGCGTCTGGTGGGTAGCCAACCAAGCTCCGATACACCTCGACGAGACTAAGGAAGATCGCTGGTGGGCCGATGGCGGAGTGAGGTTGAGGGTAAGACCCGTTCACCTGGCTGGAATGCGGGTGCGTCTACTGACGTTGCGGGAGATTAACCAGCACAAAATATGCAGACTATGTCCCTATATCCAGGTATGCAGAGGGGTTCTCAATCGGGGGTGTTGAGAAATTTGGACGTTGGGCTTAGGAAGGGCTAGGCGCAGGGAACGTTCTCGGCTGCGGTGGCACTTGCGGAGGGGCATGGCGGTGCAAACGTGCCGTGGCATATAGATGCGAGTAGATTTTTCGTGTATCCCGTGTTTGCTGAGTCGCGCCCGCGTCGTGTATTTGGAGTGAATGATGCTCGGTGATAAGAGACCAGCCCGTGACGTGCTGATTGGCCAGACTAGAGGGGTCTCGTTCGGTACCATCTGGATTGCAATCCGATGGACGTGCGGCATGCAATCAAAAGATTTTTTGAACATCCTAATTTCGTAGGTTGGGACGTGCCTGAGTCCTTCTCGGATTCGGTGGCCTCGTCGAAGCTCCTTCCCTCAGATGCGGCCAGGCCAAACCTCTGTTGCGGGGCCCATCGTCCCCCTCCAAGAATAATCCCATTTCGTCCCCGCCTTGAGTGGGGTGGTCCGGCCGACCCTGGACTGGAGGTGCTGGATAGGGGGGATGGTGCCGGAGCGGTGTGCAGGGCAAGAACAGTGCAGAGGCAGAGCAGGCAAGAAAGAGACAGAACAGCAACGACAGATTCACGTACCACAGGTGCTTGGACAAGCTTCAGTAATCGTACAGAATGCCCGGTCACAGCAGGCTAGGCGGCGGAGAGCTCGAGGCTGGATTGTCGTGTGGGTGAGGTGGGTGACGGGAGGAAGGAGAGGGCTCAGGTGGGGTCTCGCCGTCGGTCGAGAGCGGTGAGTGAGTGAGAGAGAGGAGGAGGGTGAACGGACTTGAAGGCACACACACAACTGTGGTACGCTTCAGGATTCCTTTCGGAGAGACGGCCGGCTTGGGGGGCTGCCGAGGAGCAGGTGGTGAGTTTTAAGGACTTCTGGGTGCCGGACAGACTCAGCACTCCATCAGATCCAAGACTCAATGCTCCGACCGTGGTGAGAAGGCGGACAGGAGGGAAAAGGGACGAGGAGTGGGTGGGAGAAGAGGATGAGGAGAGGTGTAGATGTTCAGACAAAACGACGGGCCAGCAGCGGCCAGCATCAGCGAAGCACTAGGCCCCATGCGCACCGCAGCGAGCACACCCAGCAAGGAACGCCGGTGGATAGCAGCCAATCCGCGCGCCCCTGGGCCGGCGTCGTGCGGCGTCGTGGATCGGGATGGCGTTTTTGCTTCTGTTGCATCTGGCAGCTCGCCGCGACCAGGAACACGCTCCAGCGCACGCGTCGAGGGACCCCGTATCAGTGCTGCCCGCCCCAGAGGGCTGCCCAGGGCTTTGCCATGGTGCCTCTGCCGCGCCCTCTGCCCACTCAGCGAGCCATCTGCGGGCGGCAGCGTGGGACTGCATCACCGCGAGCCCGCCAGCGCCCACGGCCGCCTCGCACAAATACATCGTTGCGACCTGTTGACCCTCTGGCTCTGCGCGTTGCGTTGCGGCCGCTCCCTCCCTGCGGCGACGCATCGCGGGCGACAGCACGGCTGAATGTGAAGAGCCACGCCTGGCCGACGCCTGAGTGGCTCGTCGAGCTCGCTGCTCCCGCTCGAATCAGCTGCCTGGGCGCGCTCCGGTCAGCCTGAAGCCAACGCATGCAGCTACACAAGGTTGCATGTCGAGCCCTCGATCGCTGTCCAATCTGCCCCCGGCGCCCGCTTCGAAACATCCTGCTTCTGCAGGCCTTCATCAGGCATTGAGCCCCAAAGCCCAGCCCGCCCGGCACGCTTCCTGGGGGCTCCCCTGACCGTCGCGCTGGCCGCCAAGCCTCCGTGAAGACCGCTCCACGCTCCTGAATATCGTCATGTACGATGCACCGTGGCTGGTGACAGGCTGCTCAAGCGCCCCGCGCTGCTCTCCTTTTAGTTGCGCGGCTTAAGACACCAAGTGAGCTGCCCTATGTACTGCTCCAAGTGAAATCATCTTCCTGGTGACACGGAACGGGACAAGCGAGTGGAAAACCATGTCCACGCTCTCATCTGCTCGACGACGGGATGGCCTGCGAGAGTTGCACACGGGCGTGATGGAACACCAGTGTGAATTGTGCCGGGCAAACATCCTGTCCATGTGAAAAGAGGCAAAATGGCTCGACCCTCACGTTCCTTCTGCATGGTGAGATACTATAAAGGAAACCTCGTCACGCTACGTCGCTACCAGAACCCTCGACCGGCGTAATACAGTCGCTCGCCCTTGCAGACCCCCAACCACCACAGTCCGATCATTATTAAAAAGTCTATCGTTCAAGTCGTGACCCGTTTGCGGGACTGCATGATTCTCTAATTCCTCCGCCACGACATCGTCTGTGCAAATTGCTCTTCCGTAATCTCCCACGTCCACCGCTCTCTTTCCAGGAACGCGCTCTTCCTCTATCAGTCCCTCGAAATTGGCAATGCTGTGGTGTGGCGAGTCCGGCCCTGGGGGCCATCTGTATTTGCCTTTCCAGAAGTGCTCCAGCAATGACCTGCCCTTGCTGGGTCGCTGCATTTGCGGGGTTGGCGTCCCGAGGTCTATTTCAAGGCCCGCTTCCGCCGCATGCAGAGACATGGGGTTGGATCACCGTGACGAAGCTTTGACAGTACCAGATTTTGATGTCTCAACCGGTCTCGCGTTCACGCTGTTGTGTGCGTAATACATTACTAGAAGCTAGAGGCTCTACGTATGCCCATCAATGCCTGACGCTCCGCAGGCCGGAAGCAATGAAGGAGTTGAGCCGCTGAGAAACCAAATTATGTTCGATTGTAGACACCCAATTAAGTCTATGCTTGAAAGGATCTGGACCAAATGGCAAGGATCCAAGAGACTGCTCATCAGACGTTAGGCATGCTTCAGCTTGTAAACGCGGACGTCTGATCTTTGGTAACTTGCGTACATGCAGCAAATCAGGGACATCTTTTGCGAATCTCAGATCGGCGTCTTGCGAACTGGCAATCTCGACAGTCATTCGTTCTCGCTTCGGCACCTCAGAGCCCTAACACGACGGGGCTGGCTGGCTCACTTCACCGACGCGTTAACATCATTGTTAGCGGCTCCTCCACTACCAACTACACCAGTGTGCGTTGCTCCAACGCTATCCGTTTCTGCATGGCGATTCCTTGAATCTCAAGGTGCAGCTAAAAGCCGAGTTCCGCCTGTGTCTCGCCTCCAGCCACCGTCCACCATGTTCGCTCCCGAAATTGAAACTAATCACGATCGCGAACCCAGCGCGTATCTATTGCGAGAAGCTTGAGCCTCAACACGTCGCCCACGCGACAGGTCTTACTATTTCCGTTTCCAATGTCCGGAAGCACGCTGCAATCCCGCGAAGAAGGATCTAACCTCGTGTGCTGTGGGACCCAAGCCGGAGCAAGTCGGTCCTTACTTCCTGCGATTCAAATTTTTCTTTTGAGGTTGAAGTGGATCTTTCAGACTGGGGTTGAAGCATGACAGTTGCATATGCAGTCCACAGCGTCGAGGCTTGCATCATATCAGCATCAGCAGTGTTACCAGTCACTTTTTTGAGATTCAAGTCTCACAGTCACCGCAGATGACCGCGCATAGCCGATGAAGCAAACTGCAGGTCTCGTCAGCCGTTGAAAGCGCCTTGCGCCCAACTGTCGAAGGTCCTCGCATACAGCAACGTTGTGTCCGCCGAAATCGTCAGTACCACAGAAATGTCGATCGGTTCGGTGCTTCTCATGGCTTCATACCAGAAGCGATGCTTAGGGCGCTGGTTGCCTCGACAAAGCGGTTTCAATTAGGGGCAGCAGCTAAGACTACTAGCTAAGCTGAGTAGTGCCCACACGCGTGCTACCAGTGTTCCCCGCGTGACACAACCGTGCAAGTTTCGTCATGTTTCATGAAACTTTTGCGGCGGGGCTGCACGTATTTGAATCACAGAACCAAGGTACACGACCGCACCTCGGATACTGCGGAATCCTGATGGGCACATGCATGGGAAAGAATCTTTCTGATCAAGCTAAATGATGTCTTCGGATTGCCATTGACGACTGATCAAGTATTGATCGTACGCAAATTCCCTGGAAAATTGAACAACTGAACACTGTATCACCCATGATACCACAGGGGGTCAAGCGATTATCCGGCTCATCAAGGGTCGCCACGACGACAAGAGGTTTGTTGAAGGCCTGTCTTACGCTGTTAACTGACTTGAAGTACTGTTGCTTCACTAGGTTTTGCTCGTTGGACCGAATTGTCAATCAACATCCTCACGATACATCGTTCAAATCTTCGCTTTCCAAGTCAATGACGTTGCAATCTCAATTGGATGCTTGAACAACCGCAAGGCTGAGTAAGGGTGGAAAATTGGGTGGCATCACCATCATATGCAGTGACTCGCGCGGAACGCAAAGATACTCGCTCGCTTACTGGAAAAGTATCACCAGATACCCTCATCATTGGGCCCACACGGATTGCGGCACAGCTCTGAGACAATCAACTGAAACATATGATACCTGCAGCGCACAGGTGATAGTTCCAAAAGTGTTGTGCAGATATACATAGGACTGTGTACCTCGGCGCTGTTTCTGAAAGAGACGTACGTCCCGGCGTCGGTCACCGTACAGCAGAATAGCCCCAGTATGATTGTCACACCCCTCGAAGCAATTATTCCCCGGATCGTGATGTGTGAGCCGCTGTAGCAATCGTATCGTCCTTCTGGGCTGTAACAAGGCTAACACTGGCGACAGCCAGGTTCTCGATTCAAGATAAGGGGTAGGACATGGATATTGTGTCAATCGGATGCTGGTGCATTCGATTGCCTAATGAGTGTGTCGTGAAGTATGCTCGAGGCAAGTAGGTTGCTTGACAGTCAAGTCTTGATGTAAAAGGAGAGACAGCGGTACGAATTCGAAGTGAGACGTCGCTAAGCATGGACACAAGTTTCCCCGCTCCGGTCGGCATTTCCAACGACATCCACCGACCAAAATTAACTCCCAAGCAAAAAAGTTCGAGTTGAAGTCATACAAATCTGCTCCAGCCTGCAATCATGATACAGCTCTCTTGACTGCGCACAATAAGTCCTACACTTGCGCGCATCCATACCACACATACCACGCACACACCTCGACTCCAACCCACTATGGACATCCACCGCTCGCGATTCGTGCCCTACCCCCCATCTGCTATCAATGCGCTCGCTTTCTCGCATACGCAACCCTCTCAAGGAGGCAATGATCCGGCGAGTCTTCGGCTGGCAGTAGGACGTGCGAACGGCAATATTGAAATTTGGAATCCAGCCGAAGGCGCGTGGCTGCAAGAGCGTGTCTTCACAGGAGGAAAGGATAGAAGCGTCGAAGGCCTGACATGGATCCAAGAGCCAAGCGAGACGAATGAACAAGGCAAGACTGTTCCAGGAAAACTGCGGCTGTTCAGCATAGGATACTCAAGTACTGTCACAGAGTGGGATCTCGCAACAGGCTTGCCCGCACGACATTCGGATGGTAATCACAGCGAGGTCTGGTGCATAGCAGCCCAGCCATTGACGCAGAATACCAAAAGACAGAGTGGAAACTCTGGTTTGAATGAGCGGCAGGATCTTGTGGCGGGATGCGCAGACGGTACCCTGGTATTGCTTTCAACTGAAGACAACGACCTTCGCTTCACCAAGTTTCTCTCTCGATCGACCACGAAACGAGCTCGAGTACTCAGTGTTACGTACAAAGACCGCAATACATTATTGGCTGGGTTCGCAGACAGCACGATTCGGGTCTATAATACAAGAAACGGTCAAGTCGTGAGGACCATCTCGCTAGGAAGTGGACCGCCTGGTGGCCCGAAAGAGATATTGGTGTGGAAGATCAAGTGCCTTGCCAATGGCGATTTTGTGTCAGGAGATTCTACAGGCGACATCAGAATCTACGAAGGCAGGAACTACAGCCAATTGCAAAGGATTTCGGGCCACGAGGCGGACATACTCGATCTAGCAGTGTCTCAAGATGGTACAACGATATTCAGTGGTGGCATGGACCGCCGTACGTGTATTTACACCTCCAAAAAGACGAAAGGAAACCGTGCAGAGGACTGGCGCAAGGTCGAGCATAAGAGATTTCATGAGCACGATGTGAAAGCTTTAGCGTCATATGAGGGCAGGAAGCTGAATGTAGTAGTGTCTGGGGGTATGCGCCCACGACTCCACTCTTTTACATCGTACTGACTTGTCCACAGGCATTGATACGCAGCCCATCGTTTTTCCACTTCGCAGATTTGGTCTGGAGCATAGCCGCAGTCTCTCTTGCCTCCCACATGAACCACCACTCGCTAGCGCTATTGAAGCTCGTCTGATGGTCAGTTGGTGGAATTGCGAGTTGAGATTATGGCATGTCAAGGATCAAGAAGAGGGTGCCGAGAAGCCCAAGGTCGTGGCAAGAGTGGCATTACAAGGAGACGAGAACATTACCTCGGTGTCAATCACGCATGATGGGAACCTGCTAGCTGTATCGACGGCAAGTGAGGTCAAACTCTTCCAGATAATACGCCGAAACCCAGCAACAGGCCCGGCGTTTCGCATTCGAAAATTGACGATGCCGACATCGTTTGGGGGACGGTTGGTACGTCTCACTGCTAATGGGAAATGGTTGGCCATTGTCACATGTGATAATAGCGTACACCTCGTACGTATCATAAGATCAGACGACGCGTCCGAAAGACCTCGCGTGGTTCCTCGCTCCCTCTACCTTCGCCGTATTTCCCGAGAATCCAGACATCCGGACAATCAGCACAACCAACTGGGCCTGTACGATAGATCTATCACTCATGCTGACTTCGCCGCGGATGGAACCACTTTTGCAACCGCGGATTTGGCCGGCTACATTGATACTTGGTTGATCGAAGGACATGAGGATCTGACAGCACCTGAGGTCGATGTCGCGGAGGCGTCTTCATCATCGGAAAGCGGCGATGAATCGGACGAAGATGACGAAAGCTCGCAAGAACGAGTCACACTTCTTGGTCAGCGTTGGATACGCAATCCTTCTGGGCACCTGCTGCCTCGCTTGGACTCGATACCGCTTTTGCTTGCTTTTCAGCCCGTACCTGAAGACTCCCTTCGACGGGAACCCAATGGTAACCCAGCTGTTCACCCTACGAGGGGCAATCCTCACCCACATTCGCACGATCTTCCCGACACGGAGCAGCACTTGCTTGTGGTATCTGCGCAACATCATTTACACCACTTTGAAGTTTTGGCAGGTCGTCTGTCGGATTGGTCAAGGAGAAACCCACCCTCTAGCTACCCGGCACGTTACCGTCAGTTAGATGGTGCCGCCAAGGGGTGCCTGTGGGACATTTCCGAGAACAAACAGCGTCTATGGCTATACGGGGAGAAGTGGCTGTTCATGTTTGACCTTTCACGAGATCTTGCTCTATCACAACCCACCGAACCCTCTGAAAAGGCCAACGACGGTCAGAATGGCACATCGATATTGAAGAAGCGCAAACGCGAGTTGGGTAGTAGCGGTGCTGGTGGCCTGGCCACGCAGAAGGATCTTCCCGTTACCAAAATGCGTAAGTTTGACATTGGTAAGATCGACGAGTCTTCAAGCTCCAGCTGGATAGACTTGAACAATGCTCGCCGGGGCGATGAGTCTGACGAGGAAGTCGAAGACACGAACAACGTTTTAGCCAGCCTGCGCAGATCTGCAGCAGACATGAACGCGCCGCATGCGGATGACTCCATTATCAATGGAGACGTAGCGAGAGAGGACGACACAGTATCAGGAGAGGAAGAGAACCGAAGGCCAGAGCCGTGGTGGCATACATTCAAGTATCGGCCTATACTTGGCATAGTACCTATCAGTGTTGAAAGCCAACCACTGGAAGTCATTCTAGTAGAGAGACCAACGTGGGATCTGGATCTCCCGCCTCGCTTCGTCGGGAGTCACGAGAAGGAGGTCGCGTAGGCCCTCGACGACCTGACGGGTATGGAGGGCTAATAAAATATTTCAAACCACCCCCAACCTTAGAACTCCGCGTGCCGATACAAGATCGCCATATCTAAAACAGGGTCTGCTGAGATATCAATTCAGTACGGCTGTTACCACTCCTGAGACGCGCAATGACAAAACAAAGTGAACACGTCTCGTCGGCGACGGAGAAGAACATACATCGCAGTACCAAGCGAAAGGGGACACCTAATGCGCTATGAATGTGGTTTACGCACGCAGGCGTTGGTCGTCTCTCGCAAGACTAGCAGCACGTGGACAGGCATGGATGCGAAGGCGAAAAACGCTCCACCCTGGTGCTCACGAGATCGCTAGCAAGTGTTCCCATCTTGAAACATGGCCATCTACGTTGATCATCAAGCCATATCGTCAGCGTGCTGGAACATAGCAATACCACGTCTCACTCGTGACTGTGGACGCCGAACGGTCGGATGAGAGAGGACTCGTCAGCCTTGGCGCCGTCGAGCTTGCGTCCCATGGAGAGCATCTCTGCTGATCACACCCCTCAACCGTTACATGAGCAGCAGATGGACCTGCTCCTAGCGGAAGGAAGTTTAGCATGTCCGCGCACAGCCAATGGCGAAGCAGGACGTCTTCGGACTTTTCGATCCTCTAGAGCGCACCTGTTGCGCCACCAGATGTTGGGTAGATCTCGTCTTACGACGACGGCGGCCGACCTGTCGCCCGAGCGGGCGTGGCAAAGGTTCGTACCGATCCAGACTGCGATATTGCTGATAGCGGCGTGGGCTGGACGATTGCGTGGACGAACTGGAGGACCGTCGCCTGCATGTGGCTCTAGACGTGCTTTTGAATTAGAGTTTAATTCAGGGCCGGTATCAGGTTGAGGGGGGATGAAGGCTTGGCAGGTTCCGGACTTCTTGTAGAGGGCTGGCTGGATGCGGTTTAGCGACATGCCATTACGGCCATTACGTGTCTGCGAGTACGCGGCAGCCCCCAGCAGATGTCCACGGGTGCTCTAGGAGCGCGGGTCAGAAGCAACGGCATGGGATTTCACAAGCCGGACGGCGTGTGTGTTCCTGGAGCAATGTGGAGCGTGCTGCTTGAAACTCCCGTTCTATGATTGTGGCGACGATAGCGAGCGACCGTCAAGGCTCAGATACAGCGAGACCCTGGACGCTGCAGCAGCTTTTTCAAATCTTTAAACGAGCCTTACGCGCACCACATAAGAGCAATCTGCACGCAATTGGCAACGACCCACCCCCGGCGGCGGAAGCGTAGTCGTGTGCGGAACGGTGCTCGCTGCTCTGCTGAGGAACCGTCGCAGACGCGCGCACGACGAGAGCACGCAAGCACTTTATCAAAGCAGATTAAGACTCGCCTAGCAGGCTGCCATCGTCGAGAGCAGCAGCGTGTGCTTGGTTGCTCGCGATTTGGAGGCGTCTGAGGCGTCGGAGGCTCGCTGTCTCTCTTCTGGGAAGCCGGCGACTGCTTCTTACGCGGCTTCTGGGCGCTAGACCGCAACGGGGCAGGGCCACGCAACGCAGTCAATCGGGCCTCCGCATCATTACCAGCGAACCCTCCACCGTCCTCTCCCTGCTACGCTTCTTCATAATTCTTCGCGCAGAGCCTCTCTGGGTGCCGACTTGCTGCTGCTGCTGCTGCTGTTGTCGCTGGCAAACTGTTGCATCGCGAGCGAGAGCGCCCGTTCCGAGAATATACCTCGCTGCTGCGCTGCCCGTTCCTGCTGCGCCTGCGGCCTGCGGTTGCCGCATCATCAGGGCTGTGCTCGCCGGAGTCTCGGTCGCAGCCTTCGACTCTATCAGAGCTCGCCTCCCACCACCGAGTCTCCTCCACCCACGACTCCCACCACGACCACGACTGACTGCACACGAACACCACGCCGTCTCGACCGCCCGCCGGCACAGCAGCCATGGACCGATCGCATGCCGCCTCGAGGGCGGATGCCGCCGAAGTCGACAAGCTGGCCCAGGAAATGACGGAGCGCTTTCGCCAGGTGCTCAGCACAAAGCGCATGAACGAACTGACCTCGCGATCCGTACACTCGCGATCCTCGTCGCCCGCGCCGCGAGACTTTGGCACCCCGCAGCCGCCGCGGCTCCACAACGCACCCCCCTCGTACTCGTCACTGCGCAACATCCCTCTGGTACCGCAGCCGCCACAAGACGCCCGCTCGCTGCGCTTCAAGAACATGCTCCATTCGCTGTCGAACATGCCAATGCGATGGGAGAATCCGGGCCTTCTGGACGAAGCGCTGCGGGTCGTGCCTCTGGAGCAGATCTACAACGAAGCTGAAGAGGAGAGCCAGATCCTGCAGGCGGAGGCAGAGAGTTTGGGCGGGGGTAAGAAGGCCGCATGGGGCTACCAGGACTGCGTAATCCGGGCACTCCTGCGCTGGTTCAAGCGCTCGTTCTTCTCTTGGGTCAACAACCCCCCATGCTCGCAGTGTTACTCTCCCACGATTGGTGTCGGAATGGCAGCGCCACTACCCGACGAGCAGGCCCGCGGAGCGAACCAGGTTGAGTTGTACAAGTGCTCGGTCCAGCACTGCGGCGCATATGAACGATATCCCCGGTACAACGACGCCTTTGTGCTACTCCAAACCCGCCGAGGACGATGTGGCGAATGGGCCAACTGCTTCAGCATGCTCTGCAGGGCCGTCGGATCGCGAGTAAGATGGGTCTGGAACAGCGAGGATCACGTCTGGACCGAGGTCTACTCAGTGCACCGCAAGCGATGGGTACACGTCGACGCCTGCGAAGAGTCCTGGGATAAGCCCCGGCTCTACACAGATGGTATGTTCTCCAAAGAATCTCATGTGCAACCGTTGCAGAGTCTGACAACTTCTAGGCTGGGGCAAGAGCCTCGCATACTGCATTGCCTTTTCGGTTGATGGGGCCATGGATGTCACACGCCGCTATGTCGGCTCTTCAAAGCATACTCTAGAGCGCAACAGGTGTCCAGAGGCTGTACTACTCCACATCATGGACGAGATCCGCGCCATGCGACGGAACAACATGTCCAAGCAAGACAAATTCCGCCTCGAAGGCGAGGACATGCGTGAAGCCCGTGAGCTGCGCGGTTATGTCATCCAATCAATCGCGCACGAAGTCAGCAGAATCAACGCTGACGATATCTTAAGTGGACGACAGAGTCGTCCCCGTCCCGACCCTGACGCACAGAAAGCTCTTGAAGGCCGTACCAGCGGCAACGAGCAATGGATACGCTCCAGAGGCGAGGGCGGACGAGGCGCTCCCAGCCAGCAGGATCCCCGCAATCAACAACGGTGACGTCTTCAACATTGGCTCACTAGTTCTCCCTTCTTTCAACCCACCAGCTTCGTGCAAAGCCATCGATTTCCGACCTGGATACACTACCGAGCACCATCCATGCCGCATCATTAGCGCAGCTCGGCTCGTCTACACGAGTCTTCACGGGCCTTCGATGGCACGCACAGCATCCTCCGGTTCCGCCAACTTCGCATCTGTAAGAGTACTACCGGACTCGGGCGATTCTCACTTTGGGCTTTTCGCGACGGAGTTTCGGTGCATGCAAGACATTTAGTATTAAGATCTAATGTCTACGAACTGGACCGAGGCGTTTTCGATCTGTTGGTCCATCTCAGCATTTTGCATGAGCTTGAGCATGAGCTCAGCGAGTCCCTTTGTCATTGCATATCCCCTTCGAATTTTTGTTTGTGCGCGCTTTCGCCGGCACTGTTTATACCACTGGCATCTTGGTCGCTCTATATATCTCCTTTGTCACAGCAGCCGCAGCAGTAGCAGCAGAACGCTTTTTTTCCACATGTCACGAGCATTTGACGGATCGGAGGTCAGGCAGGCAGCTTTTCTTGGAGATCGATCTCACTTGCACAGCACTGCACATGACGCAATGGGTCCTTTCTTTCTACGTCTGGAAGCGTTCAACTCTATTGCCCCAGTGGCGTAATGAGGGATTCCGATCTTGTTGCATCACATGGTGGGCAGCGATAAGCTGAGGGGGGTTGAGTGAGGGGATCCGAAGGCAGAGTGTAAGATGGAGGAGGGGTGACGCGCGTTCCCGCAGGCAGCGCAGCGCAGCGCATGGTACGCCGCAGTTGAGTAGCGGAGTAGCGATAGAAAATCATCAAATGATTGACTTTGTTCAAAAAGGCGTTTTTTTGCGACGTGCGTGATGAGTTGGTGACATACCACTGTGGTACTCGGGACGTGCGTACGTGCGTAACTAGACGGAAGACAGTGGACGATAATGGATAGAGAGGTCGAAAGCAAAACGTATGAAAGGTAGCTGCACATGTACTTGCTCTTACCTCGTTTGGTGAGAATCCGAGTTTGCAGCGACACCTAGCACGCTGGTGCAACCCTTGTCTTGATCTGAGGTCGAACAATACTAAACCCTCGTCTTTTGAGTCGGTCGTTGGGTGCGTGAACAACGACATACGATTACGCTGTCGCACAATCTGGGAAGTTGGTCTCAGACACCATCAGTAGAGTCGCTCGTTTGCAGGCCCACGGATGACTGCGGCTTGCTCAAGCTCAAGCAAGCCACAATACATGGGCAGGCAGGTAGAGTCTCCGTGCAAGTCAAGCATCAAGCATCGTCGGATTTCCTATGGTGTTGAGTCCCGATTCCCGAGTCCCGATCCACGGGTTCCTCGAGTCCAAACTACTACTGCTACCCGTAGCTAGCCTTGACAGCGACTCGACAGCAAACTCGACCCAGGACCCTTCTTTCTCCTCCCCAGTCAGTGGCCAGCACCAGAGCCAGCTGTTATTAGGTTGAAACGACGGGGCCTGGGGGCAAGGACCCCCGCTTGCTTGTTAGGGCGGGGGCTTGGCAATCGGGTTGGCGCCATGCCCGTCCGTGGGTTGGCATCTATGGTTATTTTTAGCATGTTTGCGCAGTCAGCAAAAGCACCGGAAATGGGGATTGGGTTTGGGCCTTGGGGTTGGATTTATGCTTAGAGATCCTTCGTTGCTTGGGGAGAGTGCTGGAGGGTGCTGGCGCAGGCGGATGGGGTGTTTTCCGGGAGGAGGAAGAGGGAGAGAGAGAATAGGATGGTGGACTTGGCTTGCACGTAAACGTTGATGTTAGATGATGGATAGATGATTGGTAATAGGTCATGGCACTGAAGGGGTGATGGAAGCAAGGAAAGATGCGGCTCTGCTCTGCTACCTATATGCTGTCATGGCGGGAGAAGGCTAGATACGGGTATTAAAGTAGAGAGAACTGTACGGAGTAATTCCGCACAGAACGGTCCTTACTGAGGGAACAATTGTGGATTTGAACGCAAATGATGCTGGCATGTCGCGTGCGAGAGCTTTGAGCGTTCAAGCTTGGCGGGTCAGAATGCGAAATGAGCTTGACTTTGCAGTGTGCACGCCTGTCAACTTTTCTGTTCGGCGAGGGCTTTAGCGGCGGGGGGTTTTGCTTGAGAAGGGGAAATGCAGCGCTGGTGGGTTTTTGGCCCCAGGGTTGATTGCCTTGTGAGGGATCAATCAATGCTTGAAGCGCTGCAGGGAGAGGCGTGATGCGATGACAGCTGCGTAGATGGATGCTTTGTAGCAAGCTCTCCAGACCGGAGCAGTTTGGACTTTGAAGGCATTTGCATCTCCTACAAACAGCTACTAGTAGGGCGTGCAAATTACTCTTTCGAATACGAAGACTACTCAGGTACCCGTCACTTACACACGCACGATATTCATAGCCACGAGCTCTCATCCTCGCTCCATCTAACACACGTCGGGTAACGCAGCTGGCCACGGCTCATGGCTGGTCGTTAAGCCAACCCTTTCCGTGCTACGGCCGTCAGCGATTGTGCGCCTTCTCGTACGCTAGGCCGTTCAAGCGTGAGGCTGGATGGGGCGCAAACAGTCGCTGGCCCACGAACCTGGTGCTTGCCGCAGCGCGCACGGCCGGGTGGCCTTCCTCAGCCCCCTTGGCCTTTTCAGCTGGGCCCGCCCGCGCGACTTGTACAAAAGCTCGAGGGAGACCGCCCTGCACGTCTTGCTTCACTCTAGTGTCATCGCCGTACTACTATTCACCGTTGGAGAGTTTGCGTTTGTTTCTTTTAGTTTGCTTTGGGGATTCACGGCTTGGATCTTTTGCTTCTGACAGTAAACACCCGATAATCGGAACCACCACCGTTGCAACCAAGCAGCACCTCAGCGCAGCCTAGCTCTACTAAAGATGGGGAAACTCGGTCGTTTCGCGTGTATCTTCACGCCCATGGTGCTGACCATTGGAGCGCTCCTCTGCTTGGGATTGGCCTTCTCGGGACAGTTGAACAAGAACAGCAGCCTGCAGAATGACCTCTACTTCTTCAAGGTCCGCCAGCCTCGTCCGCACAACCACTACCTCATGATGCTAACCCGCTGAATAGGCGAACCTCCAAGACTTCACCTCAGATCCGGATAACCCAGACATCGTCAAGGAGGCAAACGACCAAATCGACAACGAGCTCCTGCAAGCCCTCCAATCGCAGGCAAAAACGAATGGCGACTTGAAGGATTTCTACCAGGTCGGGTTGTTCGGCTACTGTTCGGGCACCATCGACGACAAGACTAAGAAGGAGACGGTCGAGTTCTGCTCGCCCCGCAAGACAGGCTTCTACTTTGATCCCATCGAGGTCTGGGGCCTGAACAACACGAGCGTCCAAGTCGCGTTCCCCAAGGAGATGACCGACGGCCTCAACGCGTACAGGAAGGTCGCCAAGTGGATGTTTGCCGCCTATGCCACTGCTCTCGGTTTCACTGCTGGAACCATCCTCGTCGGTATCTCTGCGCTCTTCAGCCGCTGGGGTAGCTTGATCACGACCATTGTCCAGACTGTGCGTATTCTCCTTCCCCCTTTCCCCTTTCCTCCAACTAAATTTTTCTCCAGCTGCAATGTCTCTTCTTCTTCGGCGCCGCCACGACCTCCACCGCCGTCTATGCCAGCCTGGTCGGCGTCTTCGAAACCGTCATGAAGCAGTACAACATCCACTCCGGGCTGGGCAAGAACATGCTCATCGTCGTCTGGTTCGGCGTCGCGCTGTCCCTCGCCGCAAACCTGTTCTGGACCATCTCCATCTGCTGCTGCTCGGGCGCCAGCGCGCACAAGAAGACGGTCGTCGAGAAGACGCCGTATACGTACGAGCGCGTTGCTAGCCCGTATCTCGGCGCCAGCGGGAATAATAGCCACCAGATGCATCCGGTTGCTTCGGGCGGTCACGGCACGAGTGGTAGTGCGTATGAGCCGTTTAGACAGCAGCATGTGTAGACGGGCCGGGAGCTTGGAGAGAAGCATAAATACGGCGCTTAGGTGTCTGCTGCGGATGCTGTGAGGGTAATCGTTAATTCGGCAGGCAAGCACAGTCTCGTCGTGGACATGAACGAAGACATGGATGCGATACGCTGGAGGTGGGAAGAGTGGAAGAAAGATTCTTGGATGACGCTTGCAATAGGGAGTGGAGCGTTTACGGCTTGCGATGATCTCTACATTTGGAGGGCTTTGCTTCTCTATACCAATCGGGCGTTCTGGGAGCAAGATGCTTGTTATTGAATGTGCATGTTTTGGCAAGATAGGAGAGCGATGCATCTTAGCAGATAGGAAAATCTTTGGCCAATCCAAATATCTTACCAATGTCCTGATGGAATCGATTGAGTCAATTGCTGCGTCTGGAGGCAAGTCGTCTCTCTGCTCACATCTCCCATTGGTCCTTCCTACTCATAGCTTCTCGAATGTCAAGTTTTCCAAATCTAAACTACTCGAACACAGTTCCCCCCTCTACTAACTCAAATCACGCCTAACCATGCCACACCAACCCTTCCTCCCTTCTCCCCTTCTCCCCTCCTCCCCTCCTCCGCAACCTGCCTCACAACGATCTCACCAGCCCCAATGCCCCATCTCATCTCGCATCTTTTCCATCTTCCCGGGAAGTGCATACCCGAGGTTCCCCGTACGGCGCACCGCGAGGCCCCAGCGCGTCAGCGTGTCAGCATCCAATCTTGCTGGATTCTGTGTCACATCAGCGGGCATGCCTGGACGATTTGTTGGCGAGTTCCATTCTGGGACGTGCTGACTGAGGTGCGTGTGGCGGTGCGGAAATTCTGGAATCAGAATTGGGGTTCGGCGCAGAGTGCTGGGTTGTGACTGTTGGGGTAGGTGATGGGTGTGGCGGTGCGGTGCGGTGCGGTGACAGGTGCGGTGCTGCGTAGTCGGTAGTCAGAAGGTGATGACTGAGGGCCTTGGGTCTGGGATGTTGGGATTTGCGTGGAGTGAGGAATGATGAGGTAGTGTGGTATGGTGTATGGGAAGGAACGAGCACGGGAATGAATGGAGTACCTAGGTATATCTGTCTTGCAACATCAAACAACCGATATCGTGAACAGGGTCTTTCTCTCTTTCAAAAGAACAGCATGGCTCGTTAGTTATCTATTGCACGTATATTTCGCAACGAAGATATGTGCATTGTCTCGGTATTTAGTATCGGTGCCGTTTCCGCCTATGCAGCAATATCATGGCATTAGCACCTTTCCCGTCCAAAACATCGCTCACAAGCTCTGCAATCTCGTCCGCCCTTTCTATTGCGACATCGTGGCCTGCATCTGCCAAAGTCTTAAACTTGACGAACTCTTCCCCTAATACCTCTTTTGCATCAGCGATGAGTTCCTCTGCGATGATAATCGGGTCTTTGGCGCCGAGCACGACGTGCACTTCCTTCATCCCCTCTTTCCCCTCCTGCGCTCTTCTCGCCATGTCTGCGCCAATTATCCTCCATCGAGTATGCTGATCGTGGATAGGTGCGTGGCGAATCGAAGAAATGAAAGCCGGCACAAAGCCGCGATGGTGCTGGATCTGCCAATCTACTACTCCGCCAACAGTGCTCGACGGGTTGTGCGGAAGTAGGCGATGATTGCTACTTTGATAAACAGCTTTCGCTCTCAGGCCGCCCTTAGACTCCCCGTGTCTATCCTTGTTCGTAGACTGCGATAGATCGGGCTCAGGCTCGACTGCTCGCGCTGCCTCAGGTCCTGTCCATAATCTGCGCCCGACTATCCGCTCGATCAGGGACTCGGGAATCCAGCCTTCACTCCCGTACATCAGACGGCTCTTCCAACTGATGTGGTTGGTACGGATCAGTCCACCTGGCGCAATCAAGATGAGGTTTGAGACTAAGTCCGGGAAGTAGGAGGTAAAATCTGCACTAATAGCGCCGCCGAGAGAGTATCCGATGAGCGTGATGGGACACCAGTGGAGAGGGGAGGATTGGAGGACGAGAGAGATCTGAGAGGTGTAGAGGGCGGAGGAAAATGGTGTCGTGGAGGGGACTGGAGATGAGGAGAGACCGCGGCCGAATAGGTCTGGGTCATGTTAGAATACATGCGGTCATAAGGGCTTGGAGTCGATACAAGGAGATTTTGGGGTGTCTATGTCCCCCTCGATAATGGGAATAATTGCTGTTTAAGCCAAGTAGTCATTGACGACTGCACCGTCTAATGATACTAGCTCCTGCTATACCATCTAGTTTCTTTTTTTGGTATGTAGAAAAAGCGACTGTTCGAATGTGCGACGATAGAGTACAAGAGTGTAGAACGAATAGCGTGTGATGACGGAGTCTGGCTGACAATGGAGATACGAGCAGATATAGTGATATTGAAGGAGGCAAAATAATGGAAGTGCTATACTTGCCAAACAACATTACTCTACAGCCTCGCTCAACAAGGTTATGTGCTAACTTTCCCAAAGCAATACTAGGCGTACTAATGCCGTGTATGAGAAGCACCTTGTGCCCTTTCTCTGGACCCCATTCATAAACGCGCATGCAGCCATACGGTGTGTCCACGTCTCGGGCTCCTGGTAGGGCGTCTGGGGGGTATGGAAGGCTTTTCAGTCCCTCCTCAGACAGATGAGGTAATAATGTAGCTAGAGGAGAAGGTATCGTCTTTGGTGCATCTGAGCCTAGTACATTTCTGGAGGAGTATAGCAGTATACTGAGAGCTAGGCCGCCTGCTGCCAGCTGCAGACCAATGTTCCAAGACGAGTGATAAGGCATCTTCTGATTGTCATAGAGGCCGTTGTTAGTCGAGATGCAGTCGTGTAACGAAGCCGTGATGGACCAATAATATTCTGGCAGGGGAATATCGCACAGGACCGAAATAGACCTGGTGTTGAGTGGGTGGGATAAGCAGATTGGCGGCGCCCCCTGCTCGCAAGCTATTCCCTTCCAGATGATAGTCCTCCCGCCACATTAGGCCCTTGTTCGTGGGAAGCTAGAGAAACAAAAGTTACAGAAGGTGAGGCCGCGCAACCAGTGAGCGCCAGGACAAGCCGCAATGACAACGCGGCCATGCGCAAGAGTCGCCGCGAGAGACCCTGTTGGCGCCTCCCCGACGAGCGCTGGAAGGTAATGCGCGGTAGCCAAGAGCAGGAGTCTCTGGGCACCTCCTGCTAGCCTGCAGTCAGCTAATGCCATGGCCCTCTGCCATCAGCTCGAGCCACAGCCACCGAGCACCGCGATTGAACACTGCCCTGCCCTGCGCTCGCTGCTGCTAATGGGGGAACATCTTGCGCACGCCCTGTGTTGACGACCCGCCCTCTGCTCTATACCCGCGCTGCTGAGCGTGCCCTCCTCGCACCTCCTCTTCTCTGGTCGCGCGCCTCTCTGGAGAGACCGCCTGTTTCGAAACTCGTCGAGCGTCGTTGCCGAGACATTCACGCCTCCGCTTGCGATCGCCCGGAACTTTTGCTCTTCCCCGGTGTATCGTTCTGCGCCCGTCATCAGCCTCTCGACCCTCAGGACGGTTGTGTCTCCGCAGCCCGGCTGGATGCGGTAGTGCGCCATGGACGAGTGGACCACGAACAAGCTCCCTGAACGCCTTCCCTTTTCCAAGAAACGGCTGCCGAAGAAGGTCATTTTCTCGTATGTGGTGTTCCACTGGAAGCCTCTCAAACGCAATGCAAGCTGACTGAAACACGACAGATACATCCTCGACTATGTGATCATCGTGTAAGAGCGCCGCAAGCACACGACCTCCTTCCCAATGCCGACCCTAGCTAACCACCGCCCAACGCCGCAGCGTCCTCGTCGGCACCTTCACCATCATAGACAAAGTGCACCCCTTTCACCAGCCATTCGCTCTTGAGAACTACACTTTACACTATCCCTTTGCGGAGAAGGAACGGATACCGGTTCCCTTCCTCGTCGTTATCTGCGTGGGTGCGCCGGCGGTCATAATAGCCTTCTATACCTTGGTCATTGATGGCATCTTCTCGCATTCGGCGGTTATGCCCGCGAATAGTCGTGGCGTAAGGCGCCTGACTGGCAGATACAGATTGAAGGACCGACTATGGGAGCTGAACTGCGGGATTCTGGGCTTGGGTCTGAGTGTTGCGTTTGCATTCACAGTCACTGGTACGATTACAAATGAGCATACAGCGGATGTCCTCTAATTGCATGTGTAGGAGCATTGAAGAACGCAATTGGAAAGCCCCGGCCGGATCTCATAGATCGGTACACCCTGCTCCTTCCAGTTTTTGTCCGCTATTGTCTGACAACCCACAGGTGTGACATCGATTGGACCAAGGTCGTCTGGTCTAGAGGCGGAAATAACATGACGTTGCAGACGGTTGATATTTGCTCACAGAAGGATGATGCTAAGCTCCAGGACGGATTCAAAAGCTTCCCGTCTGGACATAGCAGCAGTATGTGGCTTGATCGTGTTGGTGCCCCCACAAGCATGCTAACTGAACGCAGCAGCGTTTGCCGGGCTCTTCTACCTTTCACTATACCTTGCTGCAAAGCTGCACGTCCTGGACTCGAAGGGCGAAGTGTGGAAGTCTTTTATTGTGCTGATACCCACATTGGCCGCTGCTCTTGTTGCCGGCTCGCGTATCATGGATGCCCGACACCATCCTTTCGACGTGCTTTCCGGCAGTGCAATGGGCATACTAGTCGCCTGGGGCGCATACCGTCAATACTTCCCTCCTCTTCACGAGACTTGGCGCAAAGGCCGTGCCTATCCCATTCGCGCTTGGGGAAAGACCCCGGAGCCTCCGGCGCATACTGCATTCCAAGCAGAGGAGGAAATACAGAGATTGCGGCCGTTACCGGTATCTAGGGATGTTGAGGACAGAGCTGCGTCGTCTGGTTTCTCATCTGCCCAAGCAGGCGGCGTCGGACTTGAGGATCCCGGACGGAACGTGTTCCGGGAACAAATATCGCAGTCTCAGCGTCGGAGACAGGACACAGCACCGTTCCAAATACCACATACCGACACCATGCCAACCTCGACAGCTGGACAGGCCGCACGGTATCAGAATCAACTGCCCGGTTCCAGTCCATTTGCTCGGGACCAACACCACAATTATGATTATTCGTCCTCGGATGATGACGACAACTACGAGCTTCAGCAAACATATACGCTGTCCGCGCCGCAAAACGGAGGTGTCTACAACCCAGTAGCAGGTCAGCACACAGACACGGGCTACCATCCACCGTTGGGGTTGAGCCCAAATCCCACACCTCCGCCAGCCCCCTCTGGTGATCTTGGAGATGGGCGCTCAGGCATACCACCCATCATCCCGCCGCACGCTACAGGCACGGCACCTTAGTGCTTGAGCAGCAGTAAGTGAGATGACAGAGACTTGAAGAGATGGAATAAAGCAATTACTCGATGCGCACCCACGGTCTATAGTACTGCAAGCGCTTGTATGGTCTCAGGGTCCCCTGACGGTGTCGCTGAGGATAACTCACATACATGAGTTCAAGCGTTTTGACATGTCTTGTGATGATAGCTATTCGATTCTGCCAACATGGAGCCAGCCGCGTGCGGTCGCTGATTGTATATTTGGAAGGTGGTCAGGTTTTAGTGGAACGGCGCCCTGGACTGGTAGCTCTCTATTCGTGCAACAATGGACAAGCTCATCCTATCTATGTTGAAAGACTATACATTTGAAGTATGCACGTACAAGGAGGTTCGACATGCTTAATCAGCTGTCAAACGCGGAGTAAGGCCGGAGTTGCGACAAGGGTGGTGAAAGCCGTTGACGTGTGATGTAGCAGGGGTCTGGATGCGCGTCCGGGAGTGCAGCTGGATCGCGCCCGCATTAATAAAACATGTGGCACCTCCACCCTCGTTGCACACCACCTGATCGCTGGGCTGCTCTCGCTAAGAAATGGGTGAATGTTGACAGTCTTTATTCGACGAAGCGGCATATTGTTCGCCCTTGACCGTACAGCGCATCCCCTTGATCCCCTTGACCATGCGCCCTCCCTGCGGAGGTGATTCCCGCACCCGCAGACCATGTCGGCACCTTCGAGCGATGGCCGACCCTCTATATCCTCGGAGCCGTCCGCTGCCTCGTCACCTACGCTGAACTCAAGATACTCAGGCGCATATGGAGACAATGGGGAAGGCAGCTCATCGCCCCGGCCCAGCGCAGGCTCGAGATCAGATAGCACACCGCGAGCGCCGTTGGACACGGAGTTCATAGAAGAGCAGGACTTTGCGCATCGCAGACACCGGCCCAGAAAGTCGGGCGGCTTCCTGCTGGATTCAGCCTTCCCCTCTGGACCGAGAGCTCGGCACCCGTCTCGTCGCAGTGCGCATTTCGAAGACCATGTAGAGAAGCGCAGCTCGCGCCACGGGCATGGCGATCATGAAGGCAGCGAATACCTGGGAAAGGCTCGTGATGGGCACAACGGCTCTGCGACCAGCTCGCCGCTGCGGCGCGAGGTTGTGGTAGCAGACACCGGCACAATCGAGAACGGCGAAGAGACTGGCAATGGTCATGGGCACGACGAGGGCCTCCGCGTCCCAAAGTCGAGGAAGAGCACACGCGAATCTTCTCCCGACATGCGTCCCCAGGCCCTGGAGCAGGGCTACCAACCGCCCCGTCCAGCAATCGACCCGAACCAAATCGTATCCATGGCTCTCAACCTGAGCGAGAGTCGACGGAGGAACCTGGGCGCCGGCCAGTTGATCGTTCCTCAGTCCGCGGGCTCCCGACGAATAACCTCCGTAGGCTCACAAATGAATGGGGCAGCTCGAGACTACAGTGGTGGCAGCAGTCTGCGTCAGTACCTGAATGATCAACGGCGGTCTTCACGCAACATGTCGCCTGGCGGAGGGCGTTCGCCTTCGGGAATGCGCAAGCTGTCCGCCTCCATGAACCGGAGCGTGTCCATGGCCGGCCAAGGTCGCAGCTGGCAGCCTGGCACATTTGTACGTCGAGACAAAGCGCTGGCGTACTTTGAGTTGAAATGGGAATACCTGCGGCTGCTTGAATTCTTGCCTCCGCTGAAACCTGACTCGTCTGCGCCGGGGAACTTCGTCATAACTGCAACAAACGTACCCGGTAGTCCTCATGCATATCTTTCCCGCGTTCCGTCCTATGCAAATCAGAAACACGAGCTTGGCCGAGCATACAACCCTCTGCAGTATATCAGAAACAGGAGGAGCAGGGCTCGCGAGCGGAAGTCACTTGACCACCCTCCGCCGGAATTCTCTGATGTTGACAGAGTCCGGGATTGGGTTGACAGAGTCGAGAACGAAGCGCAATATTCTACCTATCGACGGCAGGATCGCGTCTCGTTGCCCAAAATTCACGATGACCATGACGGCAATCCGGTGCCCTCCACGCCACCCAGACCGCACCGAGGTTGGCTCTTTACTCCGGAAGAACTCCTAGCAGACGCACACTGGCTTGAGCAGGGCGATAACAAGTCAATCTTGGATGATCGACATGGTCGTAAGATCTTCCCACCTGCTGAGCCTCAGAAACAGGATTTCCTTCAGCCTCGCGACAGCAAAGAGTATCCAGAAAAGCGTCGGCGAAGCTGGGTCGAGGGCATATCTGCACTGTCCGGTGATCCGCAGACAGGAGATGAGAGTGAACCTATCAGCGAGCGTGGCCGGAAGCACAGGTTGTTGCCAGCCTTCCGCGCTGAAAGCCCCAAACGCAAGAAGCATGGCTGGCGAGGTTCTGTTCCGCGGTCCGACAGCTCTTCGTCTTCTTCAGACTCGGATTCCGGATCACAGAGGAATCCAAGTAGGAGGTCACGTAAGCTCGTAGATGTCAACAACAACACGGGCCCTCTTGGACTACATATCAACTCCCTGATAGAGAAGGAGACTAGAGAGGAGAAGATGAAGTCTCCCACGATCATCTCCCCAGACACGCCTGACAAATGGGGAGACACTCATCAGCATCATAAGATTGATGGCAATACGAGTGCAAGAAGTTCGCCAGAGGTGCCAGCGTTCTCCAACGGCTCGATCAAAGGGGACCAGCATACTTCTCTTAAGATGCCTCCGAAACGAAGGACTGACCATACCATTGCGCCGGAACCTAGGTCTTCGTTTGAGGATATGGACAGCACTGCTCCGAGCACCCCACTACATGCAAGGCCGTTCCATCACGACGGGATGGATCTTTCTCCCCCTCCTAGCCGGGGAGGCTCAGTGAAGAAAACCAAAAAGCACCCACTTGACATCTTTCGATCTGACGAAAGTGCAAAAGGTCACAAGCATGAACGAGACTCTGTCGACAAGAAGCGAAACAGTCGGCATGTGAGTGAAGACGCGCCTGACACAAGCGTCAGCAGTGCGATACTTGCAGCTCCACATGCAGTAAAGTCTCTACTCACACATCGCAAGAATGACAGCGTAAGCAGTCTGCCTAGTCCAGAGTACCGCAAAGATCGCAAGGACACGAAGGAGTTCAAGGACAAGGACCTGAAGGAACCACCTTCAGCTGTGACCAAATTCTTCAAAGATGTAAAAAGTGGTGGTTCAAAAGGAGCTTCCAAAGTCGAAAAGTTCATTTTCAAGCGAGACCGTGCAGCAGATGACTCGGACACAGACTCAATCGCAAGTGTGCAGGCTGGTTCAGACACTGACGATGGGCCCAAGAAGAAAGAGCAAAGACACCGCCCTCGCTTCGTTCGCAGTACGACTGCAAGCACTACCACCAGCATCACCTCCGTCCAGCCCAAAACCCAACGTCTCGACCTCCCCTCATTCCGCTCCCAGAAGGAACAAGAGCGCGGATACGTCTCCGACTCCGGACTCCCAGAAGACCCCATAACCCGTCAAGCGCGCGCCCGCGCCAACAGCCGCTCTGCCCGTTTCGACGCCCTCGCGCCTCCGCGCATGGACCTGCGCTCCCTCTCGGCCACGGCAACCCGAACACGCTCTCGCTCCCAGTCCCCAGGTGCCAGCCGCATGAACAAAGTGCTCGCGAGACCCGGGGGCGTCGGCCAAGGCGGGCTCCCCATGAACCCTCTCGCACCGACTCAGAACCCACGGCCTGCGCTCGGCAGACGGCACTGGAGCATCGCAGACGAGGAGCCCGTGTCACGCAGCAACCCGCTGATAACCAGCGCCGACATCGCGCGCATCCGCGCCCTCTTCCTATGCTCCGGCATCAAAGCGCGCCGCATCAACACGCGCGCGACCGAGCACCGCTCCCCGCCACCCCCCTGGCTAACGCGCGCCGCCGCCGCCGCAACCACAACCCCCATCGCCGTCTCCCGAAAAGAAGAGCACGTCCTCGCCGCCAAACTGCTGACCGCCGCCCTCGAATCCCGCACCACCGCCCTCCACTCCTCCGCCACACGCTTCCAATCCACAACAATGCAGTCCCTCGTCTCGCAAATCGCCGCCCTGAAAGCACAGCTAGAGTCCAACGTCTTCCCGCGCGTCCGCAGCACCGCCGACGACGCCGTGCGCATCACGAGCCAGGTCAGCGGCGAGGCGCCGCTCGCGGTCAAGCAGATTAGCGATGAGATGGACGCCATGGTGCGCATGCGGAGGCGGCGCACGAGGTGGGTGAGGAGGGTCGGCTGGATGCTGGTGGAGTGGTTGGTGCTGGGCGTTATGTGGTGGGCGTGGTTGGTTGTTATGGTTTTGGGGACTTGTAGGAGGGTTGTTGGCGCGGTTTGGGGGGTTGTTCGGTGGTTGTTGTGGCTTTGAGGGACGATGAAGAATCTGGGTGGGAGATGCGGGTAATGTATTGTACATGTAGATTGTCTGTTGTTCGTTGTTTAGCGGGTTTTGGCGGGATGGCGTTAAATTCTTTGGGGGGGTTTTGGGCATGTTGATACCATAGAACGCAAGTTTGGAGTCGGCTGGGACATATATCATCTATGTACTATGTAATAAGTAATCTACTGTACAGGTCAGGTCAGATCACATCATACTCGAAAACCTCCAACCAATATGACAAACAATCAAGCTTTGCATATTCAATCAGTCCTACGCCACTTCTATCCAAATCACGTCAAATCTCTGAACACTGGAGTTGGGTTTTCTATCATTTTCATGTTTTTTTTGTACTTTTTCTAATGCTATACGCCGCTGCAGAGACCCACCCAGGAGCCGTTAGAGAATGTACATAGAATCACAAAGCCATCAAACCATGCTCCCCAAATTAATTCTTTCGAATCCCCAATGAGAAGAGAAAGCTGGACGTCGAAATGAACGGTCCAACTAAGCAATGAAGAAGTCGACGCCAAACTAAAAGCAGCCTGCCTCCAAAACCAATCTGATCAATTTGAATTCCGGGCCTTCAGTCTTCGATTGATAACTGTCATCAGTTCTCGCTTCTTCGTAAAGAAAGCGGTCGATTTCCCATTCTCTTTACATAAATTTCTTCAGGCGATCCAAAGCAGATCCCTGATTCTTTTTCCTCTCCACGATTTCGATTTCATAATCTTCTTCGTCTTCCTTTTGTTGAGTATCCTGGGTAAGTTCTTTCTTATCGTTTCCGTTGCGAATTGATAGAGATGCACTCTCCAATCTGTCGATAATATCGTGCATTGGATGGGCCGCCGCCAGAGTAGGGTAATCTTCGTTCATTTGCAATTTACCAGGCGGCGACCCACCCTTTGGATCAGGTTCGAACCTCGCGTGTTCTTTCGTCTTTGTATCGTTGGTGGGAGTTGCCTTCCGGATAGAGTCCTCGCCAACTGAAGTCGGGCGGCCTTCAAACGGGTCCATACTGGGAAAGGTTGCAAGAGAATTGAGATTGGATTGACACGAAGTGTCCTGATTCGCGTTTTCTCTATCCTTGGCGATCCTCCCCAGTTCACCGACGAAAAGCCAAGGGAAGCTGATGAGTGGCATATCCCCAGGATCGCGTTTCGGAACAAGCTTTCCACCGACGGTCTTTGTCTCTTGACACTCTTTGATGGCAGCCTCCATCTCTCTCGCAGTAACGGTATACATAGCAGCAACGAAAGGAGCTAGTTTGCCGAAGTTTAGAGCGCTGGAGACGCCTGCAGCCTCACGGCAGGCTTGACGGAACTTGTCCTTAATGGCGTCCATGGTCTGTCCAAATTCTTCCGCAAACTTGTAATCTCTCGATTCTTGATTGTGAGTTAGAACGAAGATTGACCACACTTCGAATTCGGTCTGAATGCCATGTTTCGCCATCAATCGCTTGATGGTCTCATCGTAGTTCGATTTAATCGATGCAGCGGCTTGCAGAACGCGATCGTCCAACTCGAAAGCGGATAGAATGCGAGAATCGAAATGGTGCCGTGTTTGAGGGACAAAATCCACCAGCTTAACTTGGTCGTAAAGCATACCGAGAACGTTCTTCGAATGATATATCTTGCTGGGTTCGAGGTGCTTCTTTTCCATAAAGTGAGGCCACTTCCTTGGTTTTAGCTCACTCGTCATGACCGCCGGGATGCCGCTCTTTGGAAAATCAACAGCGAGTGAGTGAAGCTGTGCCAACTCAAGGCATTTGTCGTTGCGTACACCATCTTCGTTGTAGTCAGCCTGCGCCAGGTGTGCGTGGGCAATCTTGCCAAGAGAGTCATTCTTCATATAGGTTACAAAGAAGTCCGCAATGTCCGCAACGGTTATAGGTCTGTCCTGCTCGACTGGTGTTGGGGGAGTGAAATCCATGGGGGGCTCGTTAATAGTTGTTGGTAGGAAATCCTGGTCCCACATGACAAGGTAGTCGTCTCCATCCAGGTCACCACCTGAACACATGTTCGCAAGATCTCTGTCTCCTGTTTGTGGGAGGACCACAACATTCTTCAGATGACTGAGAGCTGGAACATTGACTGCCCTAACAATACGCAAGTCCCCTGGATGAAGCGAAGGATTACGGGCCAGGATGCATACACCCTCGATGAGATTGTAAGCTCCCTTTTTGTCCGGATCAGATATCTGAAGGAAAATCTCCGGGAGTGTTGCCAACTTTCCTTCCCTCGTCGCATCGGGTCGAGACTGATGGTGGTCAAGATGACCACGTAAGGTAGCTGTCTCGTCGATGCAGCCAAGCAGGAAAGCGCCTTTCTCGATGAAGATTCTGGCCTTTTCTTTGAGACACTTGATGTTGTATGCTCGCCAGAGTTGAAGCAGAGACATCAAAAACGGCTCTCTTGACTCCATGAAACCGTCCAATACCATCCCAGCCATGGTCAGGGATGTCTGGTTCATGTCGACATTGCGCTGTAGTCGCTCCAAAGCTACGACCTCGTCTGTCATAGCTTTCTCCAAGTAATTGACCATCTCCTGTTGTTTCCTGATGAAGACAGTATCAGAAACGTCGAGTGTAGACAGCACGATGATGAGTTGGCGGTTGAAGTAGGCCGTTGCGAAAGACGAAGCGCGTATGATCTCCAAGACTTCCTCCTTTGGGCCTTGGAACTTCTTCTGACTGGGCCGAATATGAACTTCTCGATGCTGCACCTTCGGGTCGACAGCAACGACTCCTTTGCATCCAGCCAATCGGAATTGGAAAAGGGAAGGGGGATCTTCGAATGCGTTCTGGATGCCGAGCTCCTGTGCAGCCAACTGCGCCAGGAAACGTGATATTTTGCCAACACCATCGGTGAAGGTGAAGCCATTCCGTTCAATATCGGCAATCTCGACATACTGTATTCGAATTTGAATGGCTCGTGTCGTGGAGAAGCATTGTCCGATGCGAGCACCGAACTTGGCAATTGTCCTGATGTGATCGAACATGCCCAGGGAGCGACGAATGTCGTCTGCTGTTTGTAGATTCGTAGGGGCGTAGAAGTATGCGCCGTTCTCCCGGAATTGAGAATTACCAGTAGCAAGAAATTCATAGTAGCGGCCGGCGACTACAATGCCGTGCTCCAAGGCTCGTCGCACCTTCTCAAACGTCGCATCCGACTTCTTTCCTTGGTTGCCAAGGCGCCCCTCTGTCTTCTCGTCGGTGAACTTTACGCGGATGAATCTGTCACCGTCTGCTCCATACTGTCGAATGATCCTATTGGAGATCTCGACAGAGGGAGTGACAACATGCATCATGGTCGGAGTTATATTGACTGACCGAGCGAGGACGCAATGACTCGGGATCTTCTTCGAAAGCCGATGTCCGTCGATTCGGACATTGAAAACCTTCATCGGGTTGAAGATCGTAATCTTCTTATCCATGATTTTTTCGAGCACGAACGCTGCCTCTGCTGGGTTCATCGCAGAAAGTCGGTCCAAGAATGGTCGAACAATGGTATGTTCTTTGAGGTATCCGTGGGACAAACACGCTTCCAGCTGATAACGTACGGAAAAGTCCAGGTGAAATTGATCTGTGAACAAACCGCCGGATGCTGCTTGTGAGGAGACTGGTGTAAAGTGGGGATGGGTACCGGATACCTCATCTTCCAGGAGATCCCATAGAGGTGCAGTCTCCTTCTCTAGCACCTGGTATTCAGATCGGTCATGAACGGCGATGCCGTGGTCGGAGAGGGCATCGACAAAATCCTTATACTGGACGCTTTTGAGGGTAGATGAGTGGAAGGAGAAACGGTAAGTCGTCCAGCGTCCTATGGCCATTAGCTCATGTCTTAATCGTGCTAACACTTCGACTGCATACCTATATCAATGATGGACGAGTCCTTCATGTTCATCACGGGGTTCGACTTGAGGTGGTCCTCCATCTCTCGAGATGTCACGTCAGTCCGTCGGTAAAAAGCATCATCTTCATTCCAGAACCTGATAGATGGGCTGAAGGTCGCGAAGGATTCTTGTTCCTTGCGCACACGCTCGAAAAATCGTGGTGGACAATCGAAAGGGATGAAAAGACAACACTGTCCAGCCTGGCTATCGTTTACCCTGTAGACATGCTGGAGCAGAGCTATGGGCATTTCGAATTGGTACCGACGCAGCGACCCATCTATTTGGGCAGGAAACGTGACAACGATCCTCTTGCGTCTAAGATCGAGAGCGAGCTGAATCTTCTTTGGCATTGTTGAAGTATACATCTTCCTCATGTTGAACTCCGCCATCCTGACTCCAAAATCAATGGAATTTGCTGTCAGAACGTTCACCTCAGGGTACGACCTATGGGGATTCACTGGACTAGGGATTGTGCTGAATCGCGTCAAGACGTCCACTTTGACTTGCGCACCCTCAATGCGGACACGATCCAACCAAGCCCGTGAGGCCGGGGGAGGTCTGAAAACATGTCAGTACAGTGATGCATTTGGCACCTGGGTATTCATACCGGAAGATCACATAAGCGGTAGAGTCATGACCAGTAGCTACGACCTCGATTCGAACGATGTAGCCATAGTTCGAAAGTGCTTTGTAGACAGCAAGGGTTCCATGACGCTGAGAAATGCCCGAGACTCTGACTTTCAACTCTTGATCGAACACCCAATGCTGGCCGTGGCTGCGAATCATGGGAGGATTGTATCGCCTCTCAGAACTAGAGCTTGTGTTTGTGATGCTATTGGGTGGCGAGGCTGACAATGACTGTCCCCGAGGAGAGCCAAAGGCTCGATTCTGGTTGCTTGCGTACGAGTTCTCGTTGTTCCGAGGATATGCTTGACGATTGTAGTAGCTGTTGTTGGTAGCTTTGGGGGAAGGTCGTAGGGTAGCTGATGAGCCAGAAGCACCCTGTGGTGACTGAGGAGAAACTGCCTTGAGTATCGGAAGGGGGCTATTGCCACTAGAGCCTTGACGTCCGCGCCTCTGCTGGCCCCATGAGGCATTGCCAGACTGCGGTTGCTGATACGTCTGTCTGCCACCGCCGCTCCCTTGGCGATTGCCATAGGGCTGCGGGCGATGCATCTCGATGCTTGATGATTCGTCTGTATCAGACAGAACTGGGGGTGGAGTGCGATATGTGTGGAAGTTGGAGGTGTTGTGGGTTGGAGGGTGGAAAGTCGAGTCGGCAGGACCAAGTCGACGTGACTCCATGTTTGGGGTCGCGCTTGCCCGCGCGGCTGATTGCCCCAGCAATGGAATTTCTGAGGCGGTGTGAAGCTCAATTGGGAAATAGCGAGCGGTGGGCAAGTGGTAGGCAAGTCGGTGCCCAGATGCAAGTCGTTGTGCGAATTGAGAAAGATCGGCTTTGCGTAGATTTGATCGATTATTGGGTGAAAGAGACTAGGCGTCAAGTTGCCAGAATTCAATGTGCGGAGATAGCCGTGTTCCGGGCAAACAAGGTTTTGTCAAATGAGATGGTCGTGCAATAAGACAGGTGAGTGTTTGTGTAATGTGGGTACATGCAGGAGTAGCCCCGTGCCTGCGGATCAAATAAATTTAGCAAGAACCAAAGACTGTGGAGGATATGGAGGCACTAAATAGAAGAGCTCGAGTCGGGCGGAGAAGACTGAGTTTTGCAAGGGGAAATACGGCTTAAGCAGAGTGGGAGGATTCTGACGGTAAAGGCGAGGCCCGGGCTACATCCCAGTATACTGCGATGAATCTACCTCGTCGTCTTAACAGACGAATAAAGTGGTTGTATAGAACCTGCACGAGAGAGCGATATTACCACCTTCACCTATAAGAAGACAGACAGACTCTGAAAGAAACGTCTAAGATACAAAAAGTGGCCACGTGAAAAGTAAAGAGCTCAGCTAAGATTAAGGAAGAAGGGGTTGTACTTATAGGTAAGCGTGGAAAAAGATGAACGCTGACAGGAGGTTCGCTAAGCAAGCAACGCGAGACATGACTGCTCATGTTACGACTGTCTTGCTCGCGACAGGGACGGAGCAAGAACATTGACCTTGAGGGTGGTAAAGAGCTACAAACGATATCTCAGTGAGGAAAATCGTGCGTTCGCAGGGACCGGCCAAAGGCTCTTCTTAAAGATTGCAACACACCCTATAAGGACCAACGTAGAGGATAACTGAGATCGTGAAAGCCCTCTGGCCGATGCTTAGAACCTGGTTTACGTGCTGAAGACCTTCCACAGGGCTACTTGGACATCTAGATGAAACCATCTTGGACAGAGAATGAAAGATATCAATAGCGCCAATGCAATCTAATCTAAAGGGGTATCAAAACGGACGTAATCATAACTCTGTCGTCTCTTCCTGCTCCTCTGTCGGCTCCCTACCTGTCCCAGACACGATGTGCCCCGGAGTGAAGGGCATAGGTGTGCTAGCCAAAAAATTGTCCATGTCGAACGATCCCTGCTGGTAGAGATGCAGACTACTTCTCTTCTTCTCGCCACCTTCCTTTTCCTCAATTTGCTCAAACGCGACCCCTACAGTCGTATGACGACGATTGGGCGACACAGCTCGGAGAGCTGGGCGTTTCGCATGTGCTGATCTGTGGGACAGTAGTTTAGGAACCACGCCTAGCTTTTGACCATGCGGCGTATGCATCGCTGGTATCTTGAAAGTTGGCCGAGGCTTCTGACGTTTCGGGGTCCTGGAGAACGAGTCGCTTGAACTGAAAGATGCGTTGGCCACACTCTCCATGGCTGTATGCGTGATACCTTGGACGTCACCCGATACCTGTGTATGAAGGTCTTCTTCGGGATGCCTCGTTGACTTTCGCCGTCGAGTTTGTCGCGGGGTCTTTTGGGGACGATCAAGATCATTCAGCTGTTGGCGATTACGACCCTGTGGCCTCATGGCCAGGATAGCCTTCTGAATTGGTCTTAATTCCTCAAGTTCCTCCTCCTTCTCCGCGCAGTCTTTGGAAAGGTGTTGCACCTTGACTTCAAGTGAGGTGATTGCTGTCTGAGCCGACTCCAGATCTCGCCGAGTCTGCTCATAGGCTGAATTGACTTGCTCGGTGTTGTGAAGCGCATCCTGAAGCTGACCATGCAGTTTTTCGTACTCTTCGCTTGCCTTGGTAGCCGCTGAATCTAGTTCTTGCTCACACTGAGCCTCCATGTCTTGTAACTCCTGTCTAGAAGATGCTTCCAACGCCCGATAGCGAGTACTGATCTCGGTGTATTGATCAGTGAGTGTAGTGACTTCATTCTTGCTGCAGCTGAGCTGATGCTCAAGCTCATTGCCAGCTTCTTGTAGCTTGGCTATCTCCTCCATCTGCTGTGAGACAGTGGAGCGCTCTGCTTCTAAGGCCTGCCTGCTCTCGCCTAGTTCTGACCGAAGCTTGTCTTGAGAGTCGGATCGGAGTTCCACCTCCCGCTCTTTCGCATGCACTTCGTCCTGAAGTTGGCTAATTCGCGTATCCATCTCGGCAATGCGTACACTGTACAAGTGCATCTCTTTCTCTCTATCCGTAACGGTCGACTCTAGTTTTGACTCTTTCGCATCAAACTCTTCTCTCGCGGCACGCAGCTTGTCATCAGCTTTCCTCTTGGCATGATCAAACTTTGCTTCGAGGCTGGCTAATCTGGAAACCAATTCTGATTTCTCTTCCTCCACGTTCGCGTAATCTACTTCAAGGCCTTCCTGGCGAAATTGTTGGTCCGTGGCTTTGGTTTGGAGCGAATCCACTTCCTCGCGAAGTTCATCTACTTGATTTGTAAGATCCCTTACTTTTGCTTGTTCCAAGCGGAGAGGTTCTTCGACAGTGTCACACCTGTCCTCAAGATCATGGCATACTTGAGCAACAGAGCGAATTATTGAATCCCGCTGATAGAGGTTCTGCATCTCTAACTCTTTGCAGAGGCGATCTTTCCAATTCTGCCTGAGGCTACCTGTTGATGGCGTAGACGCCTGCTCAAAGAAGGCCACAGCAGGAGGCATGTTGGCTTTGTTATGCATGCATGCATTCGGTAGTTGAGGCAGTCGTTGCTGCTTCTTTATCAAGGCAATTGCGAGGGTACCTGGCAGCCTAGGTTCGGTTGGCTGCACTGTGAGAGCCAAGGTAAGAAGCATGGAAATCGTGGATGCCATAAGCTTCCGCCTCATGATTTTGATCGTGGTCTGACAACCGGGTGATTCCGGCCCAACAGCATCATGGCCCGGATCGCATTCGAGGAAGCTTGCGATGTGGCCTTGGAACTGGTCCGATGACAGCGCCGCGAGCATATGTCTTCGCACATGCTCATGGCGAGGGATCAACGCGGCCATCTGCTCTACCAGCACAGTAGCGCTACATAGATCTTGCGTATTCGTTGTAGACGCGCTGCTGTGCAGTATCTGGGCCAACAGTTGGCAGATGGTAGAGGGCTTCAATTGAGGCTAGCAGAGCGTAAGCATTGTGGACTGATAGGCGGGTGCTGATTATCCCAGGGCGCCGACAGAAATCTGAAATGCTGTTCCTGATGGGGTGTACACTTACCGCGTAGACAGGTAATGAGTCTGAGAGTGTCTCCCGAAGTTTGTCCATGTTCATCTGCAGTCTACTCAACTCGAGGAGAGTAGCTTCATATTGCGCGACAATATCTGCAGGCAAGTTGTCTTCGCCGGCTATCGTGGCATAGAAGCAGAGAGCCTTGCGTGGGATTTAGTACTGCTGTGATCCAAATGAGAGTTGAATATAGGTACCTCGATTTGAACGACTGGATCGATGTTCTCGCGCAGTACTTTCTCGGGTAGCTTGGGAAAAATTCCCCTGGCGATTCGATCTGAAGTGGGCCATTTCTCGCGGGTCGACTTATCCACAGGCAATATTACCCTAGTTGCTATCCTGATCCCTTCAGCAGCCTCATAGGCAGATATGTCGCAGTCTTTGTTGAAGACCCACACCACGTTGAGGTAAGTCAGCTGCAGGGTTTTGTGCACATTCTTGAGTGAGCCGAACAACTTTTGGCCAGACTTCGTGCGCCACTCGTGATGGACAGAGTCGTTCAGTCGCTCTATCAAAACAGCAACGCCGAACGCATACAGCCAGAGCCGTAGGTCGTTCCTTACACAAGTTTTACAAATGATGTGATGCAGCTCCTCGTCGAAAGATTGTCTGGCGTCTGCTGAGAGACAGCTGAGGAGCTGGCTACATGCTCCATCAAGCATCGCGTATATCTGCTTTAGCCTGAGGACACTGGGAGCCGTCTCGAAGACACGCAGAAAGAAGGCTTGGGTGCTTGCAGGTAGCACAACTCCCTCGGGTAGCGGCGCCGACAACAGCTGACAGCATGACTGCGAGTACTGTGCTGGGATGAGCTTCAGGAGTGATACAAAAGTTCCCAACGGTTGACAGCGACTGAACGTCCACCAAGAGGAAGGTGTAGCCTCGATCGCTCCGGTAGGAAGACTGAAGCAGCGACTCACCTCTTCGAAAGCATGCTGAGAAGTATTCGCTTTGATAAGCAGGGCGTCGAGCGCACCAGGGCACTGTTGCAGAAAATGCTCCCTGAAGTCGAGCGAGTGACCTGTGGCAAGGTTTGATTAGTTGCATGCCCTGACTACTGACGATTCAGGGAAGTTGTAGCGAGTACGTACAAAAGCCTTGCAGGACGCGCACGGTGTGTGCATGCTGTGCTAGTTGGTCTGCAACTACTCCCGCCAGACGTGCGATGGCACACGGCGGGCGATCACGAAGACACTCGCATATCGTGTCGTCCCCTGCTCGCTCTAAGAGGGATGCCAATTTCTGCACGCATGCTCATGTCAGCAAGGATGAGACGCAGGTCGAAATGATCATGTGCATGCCCACTAGCTGTGCAACTCTGTGTGCATACAAGTTGCATAGGGCCGAGGCGTGCGGAGAGAGTTCGGAGTAGTAGTAGTAGTACTGACAGTCAAGGACGGCGACCACGGACAGCCGATGATCCTCGTAATCTCGACGGAGAGCTCCTGCTGGAGGTCTGCCATGCTCGTCGTGGAGTCTTCACCGTATGTTTGGGAAATGAAGGCCAGGGCAGACTGGCTGCGCTGCGTGTGCTGCCCGACAGCAACGTTTGTTTTTCCGTCGTAGACGCGTTGGCCCTGACAACACGCCGGGGTGCCGCCGCTTCCTCGTATGCGGGCTTCCAGACGCTGCACCACCACGACTCCACGTCTCCGGAAGTCTGTGCCTGGCAATCAATATCCATCCTCCACGTTATGTACCGGCGACGTCAGGCCAACAGACGCTGCATCCTCCTGCAAAGTCCATGGTCACGCCGGGACCGCGAGTGGTGGTGGTAATCATGGCGCCGCGTGCCCATTGGTCGGCTTTCTGCACCCTCAGCTTATTGCTTTTCGCCCACGACGGCTGACGAGGATTCAAAGAGCTCTCTGCTGCCCGAGGATGACTTCCATCACACCGTCCCTGGAGGGGGCGCGATGGTCCGTTGCGGCATTTTCCTCACCGCGTCGACGCCTCCTCATCGTTGGCGGAACTTTTGCAATCGCATGTCCATGACGGCACGAGTGGGATGGCCTCTGTCCCCCCCGCGCGCAAGCATCCACGATGCAAGCACAGCCAGGGCTCGCAGTTTCGAGAGGGTAATGTGTATCACTTGCACCCAGCTGTCCCCTCACCGCCTCCGCAGTAGTGTGCGTGTTGGTCCGATGTGCTGAGGACGTCCGTGTCCACCATCTCTCGCCTTGGACGGGCAACGCCTCGTGGTGCCGCTCAGAGCCTCATCGTTAACGGTCGTTTCCAAGGCCAGGCCGTTCCCCTGCTATGGCGCACTGCACGCTAGATCTCGGCCCAAAAAGGAAATCTGGTGCATCGACATGGCGGCGTAGAAAAGGTACAGTCCCCAGACCCAGAGCAGCGGACCTCGTCTGCAAGCCTGGGATACGTCCTTGCGGAGTACTCACGCGACAAACTGCCAGGGTGGCAGTCATCGTCACCTCGCCACGACGCCTTGGTGCGAGGCTTGGACTGCATCTCATGTGTTGCCGAATGCTCTTCCCCGCAATTGCTTTTGCTTCTTCACGCCCCCTGCAGCTGATCATGCAGCCCTTTTCCTTGTAATTTTGTTGCATGAGCCGATTATTTTTTGGCACCGCAATTGCCCTTAAGTCAGCCTGGCCATTTCTCACTGGTCCAGCGCCGGCAGGCCAAACGGACATTGGAAGCTCTACGTCGGGCCTGCCGGTGCGTTGGCCTCGTAGGTAGTCTGCAAGCGATGCTCTGGGACAAAGCGCGCCAACTGCGTTTAGACAAAAAGCTGCTCCACTCCCCGCTCTCACTTGTGCTATCTAGCTCTTATACTACAAAATGTGTAGCGGGGGCCTGCTCTCCTGCTACTACTCTCACTTCAACCTGCCCTAGCCCACTCCGCCGCGGGACTGATGGCCTATGTAATCGGCTGGGAACACCTTGTGTCTTCTCTTACCTTCAAGTCTGGCGATAATTCCTTCCCCACCTGAGACCGACCTTCCACTATGTTCCGCTTTCCGACAGGGCGGTTGAGGCAGTTGGCCTCGCCTCTGCTGAAGCGGGGTGTTTTCCGAGCGCAGACCAGCTCAGCCGAGCAGGCCTTCAAGCCTAGACATCTTCAGCAGCCATTTTGGACCTCTGGGAGAGTGTTGCTCTTCTCTGCTTTCACCGGCTCAACCACTTACTATTACGGCACGAACGAAAACACCCCCTGGCTCCAGTTGCCTTGGAAGAATTCGTCGCAGCCGCACTATGCGTCCAAAAATGAAATGGAAAAGGCACGTCACTATCGTAGTCTCTAGTACTTCGGCAACTAACTGGCCGAGCAGGCGATTGCAGAACTGAGATATGGGCTCGGGGAGGATGCTATCAGCACCGACGACGAAGATCTTCACATGCACGGCTACTCAGAATGGTCGTCCATCAACATCGACCAATTGCCAGTAGCTGTGGCCTATCCCAAATCGACCGAGGAGGTGTCCCAGATTGCCAAAGTTTGCCATAAATACAGAGTCCCAATGAGTATGAACTCCTGCCAGCGCGCGTAGATATTAAGGGACTAATGCTTGAGAAGTACCTTACTCCGGGGGCTCGAGTCTAGAAGCCAATTTCTCAGCACCTTATGGCGGAATGAGCATCGACTTTTCTTTCATGGATCAGATCATATCCTTGCACGCCGATGAGTAAGCGAGGACCACACTTTTGGGAAGGTGAAGGATGAGGCTGACCTGCATTTCTTAGTATGGATGTTGTGGTTCAGCCTTCTGTTCCTTGGATGAGTCTCAACGAGCAAATCAAAGGATCTGGGCTCTTTTTCCCGGTCGACCCTGGCCCATCTGTACGTTTACCTTGGTATCAGGACAACATCCCGGCTCACGTGCTGATATCCGCGATAGGCTAGAATCGGCGGAATGGTTGGGACAAGCTGCAGGTAAGTGAGCCCAACGCCGAGGCGCGTTACTTGAGTTCTAACGAGTAACAGCGGGACTAACGCTGTGAGATACGGAACCATGAAAGATTGGGTCGTTAATCTCACAGTAGTACTGGCAGATGGCACGATCATCAAGACCCGGCGTCGTCCGCGGTATGCTCCACCTCAGCCCTACCTAGATCCCAGTAAGACTGGTTGTCTGATACGAGAGCAGTAAATCATCGGCCGGCTACAACTTGACAAACCTGTTCATAGGATCAGAAGGCACCTTGGGTCTGGTCACTGAGATCACACTCAAGCTTACAGTAATACCGCAAGATACAAGTGTGGCCGTTGTGACATTCCCCACTATTCGAGACGCGGCAGCCGCAGCATCAAAGGTGATGCGTGCAGGGATCCCGGTCGCCGCTATGGAGATCATGGACGAGGTTCAGATGGCCGTGATTAATAAGGCGGGCTCTACAGCCAAGAAATGGAAAGAAGTACCCACCATGTTCTTCAAGTGAGTGGCTGTAGATCACAATATACCAATGAGATTGACGAAGGCTAATGACCGTTGGCAGATTTTCAGGCACTAGGGCCGGGGTGAGCTAGACCCTAGGCAGTATGATTACCGCAAATGGCTGACTGCATACAGGTACAGGAAAATGTCAAGCTAGTCAAAACCATTGCCAAGGCGCATAAGAGCGGTGATTTCCAGTTCGCCATTGACGCTGAAGAACAAAAGACGCTCTGGTCGGCGCGGAAGGAGTCCTTATGGAGCATGCTTGCGCTCCGCGAAGACGGCCATGAGGTTTGGTCGACTGATGTTGCTGTACCACTTTCTAGGCTTCCAGATATAATTGGTATGAGAAACTCGAATTCTCTTTGTTTGAGTACATGCTAATGAGGAGCAGAGATATCGAAGAAAGAGATGGATGATCTAGGTTTGTTCGCCAGCGTCCTAGGCCATATAGGAGACGGCAATTTCCATGAGAGCATCATGTACAACAGCAAAGACCCCAAAGAACGAGCAGCGGTAGAGAGATGCATCAAGGACATGGTTGATCGTGCTTTAGAAATGGAGGGCACCTGCACTGGCGAGCATGGCGTGGGACTGGGAAAGAAAGATTCGCTTCTAAAAGAGCTCGGCATCGATACGATCAACGTTATGAAGAGCATCAAGGGAGCATTGGACCCGCATTGGCTGATGAACCCTGGGAAAATAATGGACTTTCCGGCATGATTTTGCATTTTTGCGACTTTCTTTGTATCTCTTCCTATCCCAAACAGCATTGGGCGGCCTCTGTCCTTTCAACTGCATGTAGCGGGATCTGGAATAGACTTAGCATTATCTTCGAATGATACGTGTTCTTGAGCGGCTTCTCGTATCTCAATGACTTGCCGAGATTCGGCATCTTCGGAGTATACTCGTATGATTCAACAGGTGTTGATGTTTGATGTAAGTGATGCCGAAGCATCAGCGAGCGCCGTTCCGCGATCGGAATCTCAATCTGTTCCTTTTTTGCGAGTGACTCGCACCCCACCACCACCCCGCAACGTCATTCGTAGCTACACAATATATTGCACGCGCCGAACGACAAAAACTTTTCCCGTATTCTCCTCACAGCCATGGAGGCCGAACATTTCACATCGCACCATCGGAACTTCCCCAAGAAGAAGTGTGGTGTGTGCAAGCCGTCCAATTGGCATTGCGACTTTGCTCATCAATCACAGGAGTCCTCGGCGCGACAGGTTCGGTCGGTCAACGCTTCATCCTACTACTTGCTCTCCACCCGCACTTCGTCCTGCATGCTGTCGGTGCCTCCGAGCGCTCGGCTGGCAAGAAATACAGAGATGCTGTCAAGTGGAAACAGGCAATACCCTTTACAGAGCGCATTGGCGATCTGGTAGTGAAGAAGTGCACGGCCGAAGAGTTCAAAGACTGTGATCTGGTCTTCTCTGGCTTGGACAGCGATGTTGCTGGAGATGTCGGTACGCAATCCCACACAAGGAAGTGGATCTGGGGTCGCTAATTTGGCGTAGAAATGGCGTTCTTGAAGGCCAATCTGGCAGTCTTCTCCAACGCGAAGAATTACCGTCGTGACCCTCTCGTTCCCCTCGTCGTGCCAACCGTCAACCTGCCGCATCTCGACGTAATCCCACATCAGCGCAAACATCACGGCCTTGAGAAAGGCTTCCTTGTCTGCAATTCGAACTGCGCTGTAATTGGCATCGTTATTCCTTTCGCGGCTTTACAAGCAAAGTTCGGCCCTGTGGACCAGGTTTCTGTGGTGACAATGCAGGCGGTCTCTGGTGCCGGGTACCCAGGTGTCAGCAGCATGGACATTATCGATAACGTTGTGCCGTTCATATCCGGCGAGGAGGACAAGCTGGAGACAGAAGCGCAGAAGATCCTAGGAGGCGTCAATGATGAGGTGACAGGTTTTGTCGACCAGCCTATGAGGGTGTCGGCGTCTTGTAACCGTGTCCCGGTCCTCGATGGTCACACTGCTTGTGTGTCTCTCCGTTTCCAGAGGCGGCCACCTCCTAGCGCGGAAGAGGTCAAGCAGGCGATGCGGGAGTACGTTTCTGACGTGCAGAAACTGGGGTGCCCTTCCGCGCCGAACAAGGCTATCGTCGTAATGGACGAGCCAGACCGCCCACAGCCTAGACTAGACCGAGAGACTGATAGGGGATACGCTGTTAGTGTAGGGCGCATCAGAGAAGATGAAGCGGGTATCTTCGACATCAAATTCGTCGCACTCAGCCACAACAGTAAGTCAAGCTCGCATGACCAGGAACATGAGATGTTGACACCGTCTAGCCGTCATAGGAGCTGCAGGATCTTCGATATTGAACGCAGAGGCAGCAGTACTCAAGGGGTTTGCGTAAGGGAGCTGAAAGCACGGAGCGCGATTGAAAAGTGCTTTACCTGTGATACCATAAACCAATCGACTCCTTACTTGCACATCCTCAATTCCGCAACGGTGAGGGTTGCAGAGGATGGATGAATAGTGACGACTTTGATGGTGGTCACGTTGCAAAGCGAGGACACCCACGGCAGCAATCTCGGCACCTCCGATGATCGATCAATTCTCTTGAAGTGAAGAAGTCCATTCACATCTAGGCAAGCTTCGCTAGACATCGTGAGGCTGACAGTGGCAATCGGCGCACCCGAGCAGGACCTCATTGAGCGGTCAGACCATTCTGCTAGTGAGCAATGTCTCCCTTACCAACACGCTCAACGGCTGTAGCACGTGTGGCGATCGTCGTAGTTGGCTTCGTTGACTTCACGTTCATGCGAATCTGCAAACTCGATACTCTGGAGTAGAATCGGCCACCCTGCAGGACATGTAGATCAGTGGGGTACCTAGCGGATTTACACACGACGGTCATGTGGTTGGCCTATGAGATCCAGGGCGAAGGGTCCAGGCCCAGGCTCTATATGCCATGCTTCCCCCTCCATGGGATTCTCCGGACCTGGCCCAGGTGAGATTTGCCACTCGACGGCTTTGTATGTACTACGGGTTTCTCCTCCGATGCCTATCAGAGGTCGTCCTCCCGGGCGTGGTCCGTGCCACACTCCATCAACTACCTCCATCTTCCCATGCTGCCACACTTCATATCCACCAACTTATGTAGGTGTCGCACGACCAGTGGAAGAGTCATTGTCGCTGTCATACGGAGCGGATCACGTCGACAAATGTACGTCGACAAATGCTCGTCGACAAATGCTCGTCGTCAATAGCTACAGAAAAACCCTGTGGTCGCACGCTTTGAATTTCCTCCCTGGATGACATTGACTTTATTTATTCAGGAGCATGTCTTTTATTCACTCAGAGCCCCAGGATCCAGGCCCATCAAAGGTCCCCATTCCTCGAATCGAAAAACCCAGGCTAACACCAAACAAAACTGGGAGGAGCGGTAAAAGAGCTGAGAGAGCTTGTCTCTCGTGTCGGTCGCGAAAAGTCAGATGCGATGGGACGCAACCAGAATGTGGCAACTGCAGGAGCAGTCTCCTAAGATGCACTTATACGTCTGGTCGAAGAGACAGACTGAAAATGTCCGCGGTCACCCTGCGATATTAGCGCAGGAAACACCTGACACTACACAGAGCAACAGAACACAACGAGGCCCTGATCAGTCTTTTAAGGGATGTTCAAGAGTCGGCGGGGACTGAGGAAAAGAAGCGCATAAAACAATTGCTCTCGGGAGTGAGCGCATCTACGCATGCCAGTGAAGATTCACTGACAAATGTAAAGGTAACCGACGACGTCGCCGATGCTGCTGCCTCGTTGACAAAGTGTCCAGACAAGGTGAAGTCGTCTGAAACTGAAGGCGGTAACGCCTTTGTCTCCGCTGAGGTCGTCTCAATGGCGATTACGAGCCTAATGGACGAGGACTTGAATCGCAATGCAAATGCAAACACGACGAGCAAGACGTTCGAATCTCGGTGGAGCCGTGGAATGAATATTGAGGCTGAGCAGACTGGAAGCCCCTGGAACAAGGACGACGAAAATTTCGGCCCACCAGAGGACAGTTCAGGAGCAGCTACTCAACGTACGCGTGCAAGAAGCATTCGCCGAGACAAATTTGTCGGTCCTGATAGAGAGGCCACGAGTTCGAGCTTTTACCTCGACGAGGAGATTACGAATCTTGAATTTTACGTGGACCAAGACGAATTACCACCTTTCAATGTTGCCGAAAAGCTCCTCAACTGCTATCTCTCCCAGGTCCAAAACTCGTTTCCGATCCTGGTGAAGAAGTCCTTCGTCCAAAACTTTTACCGCTATTATGCTTCAGTTGGCCGCAATCGTCCAGAAACACTAGCGCCAAAGTGGAAGGCTACGCTGAATCTTATGTTCGCGATCAGTTCGGCCTATTCGCATTTGACAGACGCCGAATGGTGTGGTGGTGAGTGCGTCCAGTTCAGTGTAGTACAAATCAACATCTGAAACTGGATAGAGCGAGATCATGTCATCTACCATCAGCGGGCATGTGACCTCACACTCAAGGACCCTTGGTGGTCCGCAAATCCCGACTTCTCTCAGCTTCAAGTAACTGGCTTACTTGCACTGTATTATCTGACCATTGGCCATGTGAATCGGTAAGCATTCATTTTCTTCTGCTACTTGGAAGCATTGTCTCTGAGAAATAAACGTAGGGCTTGGACGCTAGCGGGTGTATCGTTGCGTTTTGGATACGCTTTAGGGCTGCATACACGCAACGAAGATCGATTTACAAGCTTGATCAAGAAGGAAGTCTTAGCTCGCATGTGGTGGGGTCTATACTCGCTTGAAAGTACTGTGTCTGTTATCACAGGCCGACCAAGTGTCGGACAAGAGAGTCACTGCTCGGTACCTCTGTCATTGCCAATCGCTGCTGATGAAATCAACGACGCCATCATCGTCTCTAGGTTTGGCATCCACTCTGGCAATCTGCATTTTGACGAAAGACGCCCGACGCAGCACGAACCAACAAATTGCGGTTCGTATCTCAAACATGCTGTCAAGGCCGGCATGATAATCTCGAGGATCTTCGCTGGGATATACTCGCCGTCCCAACAACCCTGGCTTGTGGTGCAAGAGAGCATTCACCGCTTGAGCACTGAGCTAGAGCAATGGTTGACTTCTTTGCCATATGGTCTTGCTTTTACCCGTCCTCCGGAGGACGACAGTCATGTTAAGGAGCGTATGGCCCTTCAACTGTATTACTACAGTGCAAGGATGCTTCTTTCTCGTCCCTGCCTCTGCCGATTAGATCGCAGAGTTGGAAACCAGACCCGCAGCTCCAACGAATTCAGCACTAGAACCGCCGAGGTCTGCGTAGCAACCGCAAAAGCTGTTGCAGGTCTCCTTCCAGAGTACTCCGACCGAGATCTAATCAAGATATACAAGTGCGGTCCCTGGTAAGCTCAATTCTTACGAGCACTCACAATCGCCCGTAATCATTGCTGGTGAGCCCGTTGCCGGCTCAGATGCTAACAATGACACACCATCTTAGGTGGTCCATGGTTCACTATATCACTCAGGCCCTTGCTGTACTCTTGTTGGAGGTGTCTTTCCACGAAGCATATCTTCCTCGGGACTCACATGACATCATTCCAGCTCTCAAGAAGCTTCTGCGTTGGCTTCGAGCTATGCGAAACAACAACGCAATGGCTATTCGAGCCTATGACGTCTCTTTTCGGCTACTTCAAAGAGTGGCAACCCATGTAGACCTGGTACGTTACCCAGTTCTTCAACATGGCAGTAAACAAACCTTTATGTCGAACGGACACTCCATGTACAAAGACATATTGCAGATCTCGCTTCAAACCAACACTATTCCTATACCAACATGATATTCTATTTAGGACATCTCCGACCTCCTCCGCGAGCATACCGACATCGAAACTCCAACCTCCCCAGCGCTCTCTCGACCCCGACAAGCAGGCGCAGCAGCTCGCTCACAGCCCAACCCGCAAACCCACGACCCACAACATTCCTGGCAGTTCGCCAACACGCAGCCCTTCGACAGCCTCAACTTCCAAGACCCCATGGACCCCTCCACCAACTACAACATCGAAGGTCTAGAGTTCCAGGAGCCCTCCCCATCAACTATACCGCGTACCTTCCAGGATGACTTCGCAGCTGTGGCGGCGCCATTCAATTCGATGGTGCCGAATGTTTTCGTCACACCGTACGATGAGCTGTTTTCGCTGTCCAATGTCGGTGGTGCAGATTCGTAGCGCGATGGGGGTTATCCGTGTTGATCAGAAGGAGTATTTTCTTTTGGGTTTTAAAGGTGTCAATAGGCCAAATTGTAGATGACACGCCTAGCTTCCATCGAAAATCATCCATGTGAGACGACATGTCCAAGTTTCATTGACGCCACACATCAAAGACTCCTCGCTCCAGGATTGCCATAACCCATCCACTCCACCCCACTCCACCCCCCATTCCTCTATCCAACCTCCCACACGTCCCCATCCCCCAGCACATCCCCAACCCCATGCTCACGCCAAACATGATCAATCAACTCCGCCACCTCCCAACACACCGTATCCGCATTCCTCCACCTGCAGCACAGCACGCACGCAAAGCCCCCGCCCTCCCGATGACACTTGACTACAAACCGGCTTCCGAAGATGAACGTCCGCGCGCGGCGCCTGGCAAACGGGTTCTCGTCATCGAAGACAACTTCCCAGGCCCGGCTTGTTGAGACAGAGCTAGAGCTAGAGATGGAGAGCTGGTGCCGGCAGTACGGACACCGCGCGTCGCCGCCGTGGTGGAAGGCGGAGGCTAGGGGCTGGGTGGGGTTGCGTTGGAGGTCGAGGGCGTAGGGGCAGAAGAGGGTGGTTGGTGGAGGTGGGGTGGTGGTGTTGGAGATGTCGGTTCTCTGACTTCTGCTTCTGCTGGTGCTTCGAGCTCTTCTTGAGCTGTGATGGACTACGGTTTCGTGGCACTGTGGGTTTAGCGCTGGATGTGGAAAAGCACCGGAGATCCTGGGATGCTCGTGGTCGCGGCGCAGACGCTGGTACAATGCGATTAATGCGTCTTTTGCGGCAGTGCGCGTTGAGCGGGTCGTCTGGAGAAGATGTCGAAGGTCGGAGGACGAGAGGTCGGTTTCCTCGTGTTGATGGAGTCGGATGATGGTTTGCTGGAGGCGGATGATTTGTGTTTGGAGTTGGTTTTGTGCGAGCACTGTGGATGACATATGTGAGTCAGTATACACATCTACGCGCGAGCATACATGTACTTGCCCCCGACCGAGTAGGCATTCTGTGGAACTTTAGAACAGGACTTACAATCACCGACGGCAAACTGCTCTCCAAATCGATCATACCCGTGCTGGTATTCAGCGTGTACCACAGCGCTATCTTCTGCTATTACTTCTTCGTCGCTGTCGCTGACGTCGTCGCGTTTCCGGGTTGTGCTGGAAGTTCGCCCGCGTTGTCGCAAAAGTGCTTTGTGCAGCGCATCAGAGTCTGAGCTCGAGTCTCGACGCCTGCGGGAGGATTTCGTGTGGAGACTACCGTCGTATTGTTCGCTCTTGTGTATTTTCCTTCTGAGTTTGCGGTAGAGGTTGGTCGCGGAACCGAACGTTTCTGAGAGAGTGCCCAAGAGCGACGCGATGGCCTCGAGGTCTTGGGATACATTGGTCTTCGCGCGAGTTGGTGATCAGTGACCTTTTGGGCTGTGCGAAGATACTTACGGATTCGACAGCGATTTCTCCAAGGTGGTCTTTCATAGCAGCGTTGTCCCACTTTCTCGAGTCTGTGTCGTTCAGGGTGCGACAAGCGCAGAGCGTCACAGTAGAGTATGAGAGAGAAGATGAAGCCAAAAGTTTTTCAGTGAGAGAAACATTCTGGTAGGCAGAAGTGCATAGTGCGTGATCACCGCGTCAGTGCATGAGCCTCATGGATTATGTAGGTCCCCAGTGAGTGGTCTTGTACTATTGGCACATGTCTCTAGCTGAATTAATCTTACTACGGCCAAGGCTAGCTATGACTCAGTCCAAGATATGTCGCATAGTCAAGCGCAACGGTGAGAGAATTTGGAAGATATGATTGTGTGCCTGTCCGGTGAGCAAGAGCTGAGGATTGAGTACGCGAGGGCAGGATGAGCCATGCTGATGCCTGATTGTTGCTCAGCCTCATCAGTTGACTCAACAAAAAGGTATAAGTACCTCGCATGTGCCCGATCAAATAGCAATGATCATCTTACTTGTTGGTTTGCTTTGATTTGCACGCGTGATGGTGGAGGTGCCACCTGTGCTTACTTTTGGTCACGCGCCCACTTCAGACATGCGACAACCCGGTCCGACCTAAAGAGCACAGTGTCCGATATCAGCGGAGCCTTCAGTGGACATGATGAGTAAAGCGAATGTTGTTATTCAGCTTTGAAGGATTACTGTAATATCCTTCCTGCACGTTAATGCAGAAACACTTCTTGCCATCTTACGGAGAAGAAACTAGTCAAACTCATCTCTGGACTATCGCAACCTTGTTGACCTTATCCAATTATACTGTTAACAGCGCATTGCGCTATACTGTTAAAGTACCACAAGTGCGCACCCACATCCGTTACGACCCACCTTGTATTGCCCCCCAAATTGATGCTTCCGCTATACGTTTTGATGTCGGAGGCGCCCACGGTCTGGAGATTGGGTTTGTTGATGTAGTACTCCGGGCTGACGTGAACGAAGCCCATGGCAATCGGAGGCAGATTCGGCACAGGATCTATATCATCGCAGGGTATTAGCAGCCAGTAGTGATAGGGCACCGTTCTTGACAAGGTTGAATATTGGACTTACCGTTCCAGTGTGTCACACGATAGTTCCCTCCAGGCTGATTCGTGATATAGGAACTAAGCTTTGTACCTGCGATGCGTGGAGCACCGAACGTATAGAGCGCTACATCATAGCCATCGTGTCGTAGCTGTGCAGCACTTAAAGTTGCGATGGCTCCACCCAGCGAATGGCCAGTAGAGACCAGTTTGTACCCGGGGTACGCAGTCTTGTAGTTCTTGATGGCGCCCAGGATGTCGTCTCGAGAGTCAACCCAAGATTGCCAAAACCCATTATGGGCTGTACAGCCGTCGCAGAGATCGGTATTAGTGAGTTTGAAGTCGAGATTGGTGAACCAGTTCTTGACCGAAGAGCTTCCACGGAAAGCTACGACTACAAGACTATTGGTATGGTCGACGGCAACGTATCCGGTGACATCGGTACTTGTGATACTGTATATAGGTCAGTATGAAGGAGCTGATCGTGCACATAATAAACTTTCTCTCGGTATACCACACCCGCAAGCGCAAGAAACGACTACTCTTGGACGACTCATGCTGGAACGGTAGTATTCAACAAGCAAAATGGCATGAAATGTGACTCAAAGCTCACATAACTGTATTCGAAGATACCATCCCGATTGCAGTGTATCTTCGTTCAACTTACATCTGATACTCGATCAAAGAAGTAGTATTGGCGGCCTCTACCAGCGGGCACGTCTTGGAAGGACAAGTAACCTTGTCGCCAGCTGACTGGTAGTTGTTTGAACAGTAAGATGCGCCTGCATATTGCTCCATGAGATTGAACGTGCCTAGAAGATCAGATCCAATACCCCCTATGTATTGAGGTCAGACAAATATGATGACAGATACGTATCACAGTGAGTACCTCTCTTCTCCTCAGAAATTGGAGCAGCAATCGCGCATGCAGCCAGAACGACGAAAAGGAAAGTAAATAAAAGAGTGGCCATATTCTTGGAACGAGTGACAAGAGATATTTGATAAGAAGGAGAGTCAAGGAGTTGGAAGGAGCAAGGAGCGTCTCTTGGAAATCATGGAAAGTAGACAGCCCGCTCTATATGTGCATTACCTCCTCCGCTGCACACCGTTGCTTCGCGGTTCGTGTTGCGGGCGTGGTGACTTTACAGCCCAAAAGGAGCAAGCGCGTCGAAGCATAGCTGCAAGCCTGATCGCGTTCCTGGCTGAAAGCTTGATGAATGTGTTCAGCAAATCACCGGCCGTAACTCCATATTGAGACTGGCTGCGTTCCGGGCCTGCCGTGACCCTGAGGCCGAGAAAGTGAAGATCCACAAGCCTATTGGTTGGCTTCTGGAATGTGATTGAATTAGAGCTCCGCGGCTCGACTCGGACGGCAAGGGCAGCCGGGCCGGTCGAGGACGTGGCTTGGCTCTAGGGCTGATGGGAGAGAGTACATTGATGTGTGCTCGGAGGCAGAACGCGTAGTGTGAATGGTTTGAGGAGGAGGAGATGAGAAGTGACCAGTCGTAAGATGGCTTTGCGCTAGTCCTAATATAGACGAACGACGCTAAATCATCTCGGTCAACGAACTGTAACGGGTATCCAAGCCATTGCCTATGGTTTGTTTTCATAGTGTACCATTGTGCGAGACGGGAGAAACCTTGAGCCTTTCAGTAACATCTCCTAGAGCATTTCGGTTTTCTTTAGCCGTACTCACTGTGAGCAAAAAGGGGCCTGGTCAGAAGGTGCCCAGGTGACAACCATAGAACGCGTGACGTAAGGCTTCTTTATCGATAAGCAACTCACCATTTCTCGTTCGAGGGCCAATTACCCTCTCGGCCACCAAGACGCATTCGACCATGGCATCAACGCAATCTGCCCCAGTGGCTCTACCTCGAGTAGCAATAACATATTGCACACAATGTCGCTGGATGTTGCGGGCTGCCTACGTACTACGCCTCCATGTCCCACCTTCCGAAGCTAGTGAGACTAATTGCAAGTGTAGTTCGGCCAAGAACTACTTTCAACATTCGGGACACAGATTGGCGAGATAGCGCTGATACCTGCAACTGGTGGCCTTTTTATCGTCGATCTGGTAGGGAAAGATGTTCCACACTAGCAATCTGGAAACACTAACGATGTTAGACATATGTGCCAAAGGGTGAAGACCGAGTGGAAGCCAAGAAAGTGTTACTATGGGATAGGAAAGCGGAGGGAGGCTTCCCAGGTACGTGTTTCAGGGTAATCAAATAAATTGGGAAGGTGACTCATATTTCGCAGAGACGAAGGTTCTCAAGCAGCTTGTGAGAGATCACATAGATCCCAAGAAAGATTTGGGCCATTCGGATCGGCATGGAAAGAAGAAGACCGCAGATGAGCCCGCAGCCACTGTGAAACGGAATGCTGATGGTACAGTGTGCGAAGGTTGCAAGTAAGAGAGGATAGATGTGGCATGACCAATGCCCCTTAAAATGAATATTATAGAGCGAATAGAAGCTTCTTGGAGCGTTCTTTGAGAGATGCCACCTCCTTCATAGTCACTCGGAACATATTCAAAGAACCTCACGGACTCTTGTAGGAAATCAAATATCGGCTAACGATCAATGACATATTTAACGCATTCGATTGATACACCAGAAGGAGCAAAGAAGATAATGAGACTTTCTACAGCGTCTTGTCAGCTCCGATGAGAATTGGCAGGGGCTTTGACTCTGTTACGAAACTAAGCATATAGAGTTATTGCGCCGCTTTGTCAACCTTTTAGAAAGATAAAACAGCGCTTATTTGTTGTAAGCCCCTTAGAAAGCTTTAAATAACTGTGATCTTTACGCATGAATGATCAGCTGTTAGCGTAGGATTCTCATCGGAGGTGACAAGACGCTGTACATCGTTCTCTCGGACATAATCAGGCATCGCACCGTGCATGGTAACAAAGTCTCTGAATTATGGATTATGAAACCGAGTGCTCGGTTCACACTAATCAGAATGGAAGACACACAGGGTGTATTAACCATCATATACTGGCCTTCGAACTAGATTTCCTATGTCTCTGATTTACACCCCAAAACGTCATATTGAGCCTTGTTGACTAGGAGCAACTAGGAGACCGAGAATGTATCATCGAGACGGGTATCAATTATCCCGTAGTGTCATTGTACCTCTATTACAAACCAGTGCACTGTGGGAAGGGCATTGGATGCTGCGAGGGTAGATGCGAGGGTAGACACTTACACGGAAGACTGACATTGATATGGTGTGACTGTGAGCGCACGCTGGAGCTATTATAGCCCTTAGCCAAGATGCTATAAACCACCATTCTCTGCAAAGCGCACTGCAGTTGCCAGAGGACAACAATGCATCTAGGGAAGAATGGCCAGCGATATGTTTTCTAAACATCCTCCGATGTCCGTGCGGTCTTACAAATGTGTCGAGGGTTTGTGTGCTAAAGGGATGAATCATCTATGAGTGACATGTACCCTTGATCCAGACCACGACCTAGAAATATTCCGTGGCAGTAGGAGAGATGGTTTGACAAAGGTGTAGAAGCACGCTGAGGTATAATCCTAATCCTAAACCTCATATATATCTAAGGGGTTTCGTAGGGTAGATGGAGGTGGAAGGGAGTAAACGGTCTTTTGGTCCATCTACCTTCTAGACCATGCCTGGACGCTTATTCGCTTTGCTCCGAGGACGGCTTGCTGCAGTGGTGTACCAGAGGTGGTCTTGAGAACTCCCATAAGCTGCCCTGTCAAGTGATTACAAAGACTGCAATGAACATAGCCTCTTGTTTACCATAGTATTCTCCTCACATGTCAAGCCTGCGCGGGGCTGTAAGTCTTCCTCAGCGGCACTAGAAGAGGGGACCTTGGCTGGAGCGGGCGATTCGAGGAGACGACTCAAACGACTTAGATAAGCCACAAGGACTCCGCACGTCTCTGGGTGATCAACGGAGGCGGTGATATGGCACTAAGGTGGTGCAGTCAACGAACAACAGAACGGCTGGGCAGTTGGGGATCTTGGTGGAGAGACGTTGATATCGGAGAAAATGCAACCGCTTGACGATTGCGAGGGCGTCGAATGAGACAAGTATTACAGCGCAAGCTGCACCACTGCGCCGGGTGTGATGATGCATTAACAGGCTGCCCAGCCGTGGGAGAGCCGGAGAGCGGCAGACGATCACTCGGACCCCCATCGGATGGCCCAGGCCCCCCTGCTGTTAGCGCTTTTGATTGGCCGTACATATCACGAAAGATCCAAGCACCTCCACGACGTCTGCGCGTCCACGACGACTCAAAATGCACCAACGCGACTCTTGCCGGTAGGAACTTGCAATCAGAACAGATAGCACACCTTCGACGCGTTTCGTAGAGCGAAGCACGTCCAAAAAGGTGCTCGAGCATGCTCAACAATGCCGCAAGCCTTGAAACACCTGTCCCGATAGGCAGGGTTCAGCTCGCGCAACCCTGGCTAGTAGCGATCTGTCTGTGTTGCGACACGACGGCGATCGCACTCGCAATCCATGAGCCTCATGCTCGGCGACCTCCCAGCCGGCTGGTGCCCCTGCTATCTCTCATGAGACTCTCACCCCGCGCTCTCGTAATGCTGTCGAGGTCTTCGAGCTCTACCGGATTCTGTCTTCCCGACTGCCCGTGGGTGCATGTCAACCAAGGTTCAGTCTCAAATCTGTCAACAGGTCGACCTGGCTCAAGCGAAACATGTCTTGCTGTGCGCCACGAGTTGATCTTTGCGTGGCGAGGCCTTTGACAGGCAGCGAATCCTTTACTTGCGGAGGCCTTCAGCAAGCCACCAGCGACCCTGTAATCGCTGCCGTCGTCTTTTGGGACAACACACACGAGGCGAGAGCACACTTTCCTGCTTGCGGCCAGTTTGGCGCGCATTCCTCTACGCTTGGCGCCGATCAGCCTCGTTGATATCCTGTTCTGGCGCCCTCTCTAGCCAGCCCGCCGCGTCCAGCGCCGCTGCAAGCCTGCTCCAAGGCCGCGCCAACGCGGCCCGGACGGTGCTAGCAAGTTCCTGCAACCAGAAAGCTGAGGTCACGACGTGCACCCCCGATACATATTCCTTGGTGCATCGTGCCACGCCGGAGCAGAGCATCGATCTCTTCAACATGACGTTGAGAGCTGGGTAGCCCCATGTACAAGCACCAGCTTCAATCTCCTCCTTCCCGCGTGGAGACCATCAGACCTCAATCTTTTAGGATTGACCGTTCCTGAATCAAGAATGACGATGGCTGCCGCCCCAACGCCTTCCCGCCTATTCACTATTGCCGACAAGCCTCGAACACAAGCAGCCAGCCGCAACACGCTGTCCAGATATTCCTCGCGCGCCTCCCTGAGCGAGAAAGGAAATTATCAGACTCATTCTAGCTCAATGGGTGGAAATATGGCTGGCCAGACTCCAGCCCCGTATTCTCGTTCTGTCAGTTCTTCGAGGTGTCAGAGCCTCATAGCACAGCATGCCCCTCAACTAGAGCTGGGCCACAGCCGGCCAACTCGATCCCCGTCTCGCAGTTCTTGGTCCGCAGGTATTGCAGCCGGTTCTAGCACTAGCAGAAGGTCGGAGAGCTGTTCTGCTTCGGAATCGGGGACCATGAGGAACCGCAAAGTGAAGCGATGGGCTCAAAGAACCACCACGCAGTGGGATGGACTTCGGAGAGTATGTGTCCGATCAAGTGGCACCACGCTCTAGCTAATATTTTGTAGGACCCCGACCTCTGGTTTGAAGACGGCGACTGCTTTGTGTATACGTATGCGCGGGGTCAGTCGCGTCGACAAGCTTCGTTCTGCGTACCTTTCAGAGCACTCCGTGAAAAGCAGTGCGGTGCCATGTTCAGTCTTTGCTTCGCGCAAACTACCTCCCCTAGCCGACCCGGTTCACGCATGCCGAGTCGAGCATCTAGTGGCTATAGCACTCCTACCGCCGCTAATGTTAACGCGGTGGAGCTCTACATCCCGGCACCGGAAGACTGGTCAATTGCTTCACGAGAGAACTCATATCTCTGGCATATAGCCACAAGAAATTTCTTCGCATGGGTCTTCGACAAGCCTCTTGTTGGCGAACACTTAGGGCAGTCCCTTATTGACCTGCAAGAAAGGATGCATCTCTTCCGTTCTGGCAGGGTCAACAATTACCAGGACATGATGAGCTATGTTGATCGCATGGGATACGGAGACTTTGTCGATTGCCCGGATTACTCGCTTGCTATGCTTTATTATGCCGAGGTAAGTTGCGATCAGGCTTTGCTCAGAAACATCGTTGACCAAGTTGCAGCACTACAAGATCCGAGACTTGTGGATCGATAGCTTTGCACACTGTGTCGGGATGAACGAGCGACTTAGTCCGAGTAACGAGTTTGGTCCAATCTCCAAGCTTACAAAAGCTCTCATCACACGAGCGTATCTTGAAATGGATATTCATCTTGGCCGGGTCTCAGCTGTTCTCAGGAATTTTCTTGAAGACGACTTCTCTTCTGCCTACTTTGGGCTATCAGACAGCGGACGAGCGCACCTAGACAAGTTCCGCTCTTTCCTTCACGGCTTTTACGTCGAGAAGTTCGGGTATTGGCCTCCGCCGCAAGGTGTGACATTTTCAAGGGCATTGTACAAGGCACTGTACTATGACTTCAAGAACTTGTACGACTTCTTGAAGGACGAGGAGTCTTCTTCCGATATCAGCACGCAGAAGCCTGTTAGTGGCGGTATCTGTGTCCTCCAAGTAAGTCTCACAAAAGTCCAAAATTGTTCATTAACTGATTGTAACATCCAGAACGTCAATGCCTTCAATACCAGACACAATTTCAAGCCGTTACCTCACCCTCTACCGCTACTTCCTCACGAGCCATTGATGCAAAAGACTCAATCGCAACGCACACTTAGAACCTTGACTCTAGGCTCTAAACAAGAAAAGACGAAGACGGACAAATATTTGACAGCGTCCGCCGCATTGATGGCCGCCACCAACGATCGCGATGCGTCGGTCACGAGCTGCCTTTTAGTGCAAGCCTACATGCGCTTTGAGCGCGAGTGCACCCTCAATCGCCGACAAGAGAAAATACCGATGGTCGAGAGTCGTCGCATCCGCTGGATCCTGATCTATGGCATCTTCCAGTATTTGACCTCTGGAACCCGAGCGCCCAAGGAAGTGCGCGATCCCGAAAAGCCTGACTACCCACTCTGCTGTTTGATCAGCGAACAGGTACCATGGCAAATCGGGACACGTGGTGCAAACAACTCTGCTGGTGATCCTGTCAACGTTCCTGAGGCCATCAACAATTATCTATCCGTTACTGGGTTTCACAGTGCGGGTCAGACGACACCCCGAATTCAACCCGATTGCCAGAGTGATGATTATTTCGCACATACAAATCGCGATGCATCACCAGCGACTTCTCGTGCTGTGTCTGTCGAGATTCCTGCCCCACTGAGAATCTCCTCCCCGCTCGCTCGAGTCACGTCAGGGCGTTCGCTGAAGCGTTTGTCCTTGTCTGCAAGAAGCTCACGGAGGAACAGCCTTTCTAAAGGAACATCGCAACCGTTCTGCGAGATCCTCGTTCACGGTTATGGTAATGGCCTCAATGAAGCCATTGTTGATCCTCCCTCTCAAGGTGTATCCCGCTCAGGCTCAATCGGTAGCTCAGTAGCTCCAGATAGTATCCTCTCCACGTCGACAATTTCAGAGACGTCGACTATATGCTTGCGTCCTTCACACTCGGACCAAACCCCGCATATGTCCAAACGACCGTCGAATCTTTCGATTAGATGTGACATCAGCCGAGAACGGTCTCGAACACCATGTCTTGACTCCCAGCAAATGGACCAACTCGTAAGTCCCGTGCGGACATCAGCAGCGCCGAGCTCGCCCAACAGCAGCTGTTCTACGGGAAGCCCTCCGTGGAGTGATGGGGGAAGCTCCGACTCTTCCCAGTCAAGCACCCACGAAGAGATAGTCTTGCACCGCCGCAACAGCAGTGCAGAGGCCGAGAGCAGTGGGCTTCTAGGCGGGAACGTTCCAATTGCGAGCAGCGTCATTGGGGCTTTTGTTGCAACTCCAAAGGGAAAGACTTCCAGAAGCAGCCTCAAGAGTAGTTCGCCTATCACTCCCAGCTCACATCATTCGCCTGCTACTCCCAGCTCACATCACGGATTCCGTTTTAGCTTTGAGAACCACACCTCTGGCGTGTTCGGGTTCCCGAATGTCACTGAATCGTCTTCGTCCGTCCCGGATACGACCATTGGAATTGCTTTCTCAGAATCGCCGAGCTTTACAACCGATGCCCCAGCTCTTGCTACCGTCAGTACGGCGTCGTTTGATGCGACCCCGGTACCCAAAAAGAAAACCTCTCGACCCATTTCCTATGTTCCTACCGGTGCTTCTAGTCGGTCACCCCCACCGGTCAAGCAAAATGAAGTCAAGCAGGCGTCACATACCACTGGAGGTATCGACATCTTCTCCGCGCTGTCTTTAGGACCTCATGGGCCCGAAGAGGCTCAAATTAAGACCTTACACGAGTCAAGCAAACCTACTAAGGCTAGTTGGAAAGCGAGATCCCTCTTCCAACCTCCACAAATTGACATGGCTAAGGTTGTTGCTGAAGCTGAAAAGGCCCGGAAGAAGGAAAGAAGAACGAGCTTTTGGCGGCGCTAGGTCCCTTTGTGTATCTTGTCTTGCACTACTCATCTTCGGATGTTGCTTCCAGCGTCCCAAGGTTCTTTACGTTTTTTTTTTCCTTTTGCAAATTTTAGCGCGGCGCATCATGGACGTGGTTTTCGTAATGCAGCTCCTGACCGCCATTGGCTCTCTCTCTCTCTCTCTCACACAAAAGATTTCATCGCTCCGGTTAGCTATCTCTTCTTTTTGTTCACGATATACCCGCAACCGTGTCGCAAATTTGCGACATGTGATGGTCAACGAGTTTTCTATGTCAATGAGCGGATTGATCTTAGTTAAATAGATCAGCATCAACTTGATAGTGCTAATTGGACTCATATCATTCACCGGCACCTTCACGTCACAACTTCAAGTCTGAATTACAGTCCTCACATGTTATCAATACCCCTTCCAACACTCCCTAATGGTCATTCATCACCGCTCCTCACCTCCTACGAATCGTCCCCTATCCTCTGGTCCCAGACTTGTTTTGCCTTCAATCGGCCTCAGAGCCATACCTCGGCAGCCCTTAGTGTGCACAGGCATTCACGACACACCCATGCCTGACCCCATCGATCGACGACCACTTTGCCTTTCTCCAGAGATGCTGGGTCCAGATCATCGAAATCCCCAAAGGACTCGCCAGACATGGACATCGAGGGATCTGTTGACTCGACCAAGTCAGGGTCTAAGTCGACGAAAAGTGAAGACAGTGTTGGAGATGGAGGGCAGTGTAGCATGTCCTCGCCTTTTAATTCCTCCATTCAGATGTGTGCTATGGTAGATGCTTCTCAGACTAGGAAAATAGAAGCAGAATTGCAGCGTTGAAAGATACGGTGGTTCAAATCGAAGTTTAAGAGGCATTGAACCTGTTTTCTCAGTAATATGATACGCTTTCACAGAACACCTATTCCCTTGTACTCATTCCGTCACTCTCACGCATTGACGTCCAAGACTCACACAAGCAAGCCAGCATGTCTCAACAGGCATGTCGCTTTCCATTACAAACAATTCAATATCCATGACTACAAAAACTCAAGTTTTCTTCTTCGCTTCTTCTTTACCATTCTACGAATACTTCTGGTACCGACTAGAAACACTTGCTGGGTGCGACGCAAATTGCCATCAACGACACGATAAGCCAATCTTCCACTTGAACTCGAACACTCCTACTCATACGACAATACAGAAACTGGTACCTCTTTCCAATATCAGTCTTATCATATCCCTTGTTTAGATCTGATTCGAACGCGAAACCAGACAAACAGACATGGAGCAAAACAGAAGGGGTTTACGTCGTCTCGAGCGACAGTCCAACATTCGAGAAACGTACCTCTATGATCTCGGAAACCGGCACCAAGAATCGGAGGAACAAATTTCTAGGGCTTATCCAGACCTCCAACGGAATCTTAATGAACTGCGCACGGATACTACAAATTTCACGGACCGCGTTGGCAATAGGTTTAGGGAGCTCGAGGAAGGACAGCAACGAATTGAAGACCAGCAGTATCTGATGGAGGGACAGCGACTACCATTTCTTGAGCAAGGCCTTCAACGTAGCTTCAATGACCTCGCCGCCTTCGACACTCTAGTCACCGACTGGAATCAGGAGCTCAGAGAAGGTTTAAGGCAACTTTGGCAGCATGTTCCGTCCGGGCCCAACAACGTTGAGTATCGTATCCAAATAGAACAAGTTTACAGTGCTGCAGGCGAACATCTACGCAACCAGGTGCAGGAGCTCTGGGATGGCCATCATGTTCTGGAAACTAGGCTCAGGCATGCAGAGGGGAGGCAGCAACGTCAAGAGAATAGGTGGAGGGATTCGGCTAGACTGGAGAATGGAAGATTGCAAACCTTGCACCAGATCCAAGTTGACATGGGGCGGTTACAGCGACACATGCGGCACTCGAAGCGGCGTCAGAAGGAGAACAACAATCAACTCTGGGCGACCTTCAAAGAGTTTTATGACTATACAAGGGAAGAGGCTAGGAAGAACAAGTGCAGATGCAACCGTGAAGACGGCAGGAGTTCAAGGGCTACTTCGGTTGCCAGCAAGAATACTTCACGAGGAGGAGCTAGAGGTGGTCAGGAGCCACCTCGGGGTAGGAGACTGGAGCCCGAAGGCTCTAACACTCGTGACAGCCAGCGCAACTCCCTATGGTTTCGATCATTCAGGACAAATGAGCAGAACACCCGGCAAAATCCTCCTCCAGCTGTCCCCTCCTCACCCAGCGTCTTCGGCAGTCGACAGCCAAGCCCTCAATCATTCACCAAATCACTTCGAACACGCTCGCCAACTTCATCAGTCGCGAATCGAATAATTAATTCCCGAGAGCGGAGTAGACAAGTCCTGGAACGGGCAGAGCCTGTATGGCAGCAGTTTCGTCAGCGAAACAGACCAGTCCTACAAGACAATGGATCCCAGGAGAGAACACCACAGTATGATTGGGAATTCAGCGCTTCACCGGAAAACTTGAATGAAGATGTACATTCAGACAGGCCGCCGCAGTATTCGCGACATACACGAGCACCTTATCCATATAACCTAGACGGAACAGCTGACGATATCGGTTCCTCGGGAGTTGCTGGATCGAAGTTTTCCTCCAGCTCATCATCTTCATCGTCCCTGCTAGGAGAGATAGGTTCCGCTCCATCATCTCACTCACCTAGCCCTTCTTCACACCCACCAGTATCTCAAGATTCAATTCCATCTCCATCTTTGACACCCGACGAGATTCGCCGCGAGCTGCATCTCAGGGAATGGCTGATGTACCTAGCCGCGGTCCCCCAATCAGTAATCGACGAACACCTATCCCACAGTCTGATAACACTCCAACACGAGACCGAACTGCAGCGTCTACGAACCATACGATTCAGACTACGCACACACTTCCACACCACCGACTCCAGCATCCGATGGCCAGACCCAGAAAGACCTGGACACTTCATCCTCGTGCGACAAGTTGCCGAAGCCCGTGGGAGGGTGCGATGGACGCAAGAGCCACTCACACCTCAAAGTGGCTTCGATACTGCTCATGAAGGTGAATCGCTCAAGGCAGCCGATCTATCCGACTTCCACGCATACTGGGACTAGCGACGAGCCCAGCGACTCCGCGGCCGGTCCTCCAACACCTGGGAACACGCCACTGCGCGATTACCTTGGACGCGGACTCCTCATTCTGCGTCGAACTCGTTCGTCGACGATCGCGGTCTGTACAATCACACCACAACAGGCTCGCGCTGTCCTGTGCACTGGAACATGGGTCCGCATCGATGCGAATGGGCACCTCTGGTACCAGTGCCATCGTCTTCGCCTCCAGATTCACTGTACGCGCATCCCCCAAGCTCTACCTCACAACGCAACATATCTTCCTCAGAGACGCTCGTAGATCCATCGATTGATGCACCAACACTCGTCGAACCTCTCGCCCGCGGTCCGTGCTTGAACCGTAGGGTGGAGCGTTTCGAAAGGGATAGTGTACCGGGCTCCCGCTCGAGAGAGAGCTCTAGTGACGGGAGTTTTGTGACGGCACGGACGTCGCAATCTGATGCTTCCCGGTCGTCACAATTGCATGGTGGGTGCGAGTGCACGCGCAATAGAGCTAACAAGACAGGCGAAACGAATGATACTGGTACACTCTCAGCTGGGCGTAGTACGGAGTACGATGTGGATGCAGAGGCCGATGATGAGTACTCAAGCGGGTCTGGGAGTTGGTCTGAGTATGGTAGCGAGACAGGTGACGATGACTCTTGGTGGTGGTGGATGCTCCATCATTCGCACTAGATTGATCACGGTTTTATCTCATCATTGCTAATGTTGTTGGGCTTTAGCCATCTCCTATTTCTCATAGATCCTAGCTTACTACCTTTTGCCCTTGGCTTTACCTTAAAGTTACATGTCTTAGACATAGCTACTGAACGCATCTTTTGGGCAGAAAACAAGTTCCTGCGCGCATGTAAGGGAGCTTTTTAAGCTCCATCGCTTCTCCCAAGCACGGCTAAGAGGAACAGCCACATGAAAAGGTGCACCACCTTGAACTACACACTCTCTCCCTTACACTGGTGAGTACTCAGGGTCCGTTTCCATGCTCTTCCACGTCTGGCAAGGAAATCCTTATCTGGCTGCAATCAATGCAAGAAATACACCTAGGAGGTCCCCTTCTACACCCCAAGTGCGTAGTTTACACAACAGATGATTGGCAGACACGAACATTCACCCCCGTCACCCCACCACCCTACCACCACCCACCACCTACCACCTGCCTTGAACACCGCACCAAAAGAGTAAGCAACCGAGTAAGCCGTCTCCAAAATCCTCCCGAGCCGACCCGCCTCGACCCGTCTCGACTCCATGCGGGCCGATCATACGTTTCACATACAGACCGATCCATGGATACTTACAGCAGTCATGAGGCACAGCAGCACATCACATCGCACACTGCATATACCAGGCATCTACGCCTACGCCTACGCCTGCGCCAACCCCTGCCCTCTCGGCCTCAGGCCCCAATCCAACCACCGTTGCACAAAACTCGCAAGTGTGGCTAATATCCTAAAACGGGACGAGACGGGCGAGGAAGGGACTGTGCCGCAAACACTTATGCTCACGACTCTCTCCGCACCCACAGCAAGGAAGAAAAAGCAAATGTAATAGATAAACCAATTGAACCTAATGCTATTCTTACTTTCCCTGTCTATACAGGGTGTTCGGTACCGCTATCCATTCCCCAAAGCCAAACATTTCGTAAAATACAAACTACGCCGCCCGCAATGCATCACGTTTACTCCCAAATTTTATTTGATCAAAATTTCCACCGTTCCACTTCACCAATAAACTGAAAAGCATGCTTTATGCCTCATCTGCATCACATCCCGCCCCCGTCGTATCCCCGCACTCTCCCATACACTCTACCACCGATCCCATATGCTCCTCTCCTCCCAGAACCATCTGCCTCTCTTTCCAATGGGTCTCTACTCCTAGTCATACCTAGGATCCTCATCCATCCCACTCGCAGCCGGCGTCTCCGGCGCCCCGCCCCAGGGTGTATCTGCCCAAGCCCCCGGTGTAGGCGCCGCTGCAGGCGTTGAACCGTATCCTGCGCCATAACCCCCATAGCCCTTGGGCGTAGGTCCACCTTGCGCGGAATCGCCCGGCGTAGGAGCATTGTAGTTGCCCGGGGTGGGCGCGTCGAGAGGTGGGCCACCTGGTGTGGGTGCCGAGTAGGCTCCGTATGCAGCTGGCGTGGGCGCCGAGTACGCACCTGGGGTTGGTGCATTGTAGGCTCCTGGCGTGGGGGCGGAAAGGTTGTTCGACGAGCCCGAGGGTTTGGAAGCAGAGGCGCCCGAGGACGATCCTGAGCCACCCCATGAAGGTCCGCCGGGGGTACGTCCACCGCTGTTGAAGCCCCCATATGAGGTTCGTGAGCCGTCGTTGCCTCCGTAAGATGTCGCTCCGCCGTAGGATGTGCCGCCGCCGTAGGATGTCGCTCCACCATATGAAGTCGCTCCGCCATAGGCAGTTCGGCCGCCATCGCCACCGTAGGCAGTGCGTCCGCCGTCACCGCCCCAGCCAGGAGTTCGACCTCCACCACCTCCTCCGCCGCCCCAGCCTGGTGTGCGACCACCTGCAGGAGTTCCCCAGGACGGACCGCTGCGAGATGAGCCACCCCATGCTGGAGTACGGCCGCCGCCGCCGTAGCTGGGGGTGGCGCCAGCGTAACCTCCTCGAGAGCGATTAGGAAAATTGCCGCCCACGCTCATGTTGTTGCCTGTAATCGGATCTTTGATGCTGAGAAACTCCTTCTTGACCGAGATCTGCTTGTTCTTCGTGTGGAGCTCGATGCGGGCTTCGTCATTCATGGTATCTTTGACGATACCGAGCAAGCCCTTGTACGGTCCCTTGCGAATAGTGACTGTCTTCCCGATCATTCTGTCTCGCCCCATAGTTCGCGGTGGCGGCATGGCGTTGCCGTTAGGGCCTTGTGGCTGCACGGAAGGGTTCAGCTTTCCAAGGTCAGGACCAGACTGAGCGCGGCCGCTCTTCGCCGCCATGGTGATGATATTGTTACTGCGAACGACGAAGATACCGGCGTTCTCAACTGTTTCACGGTTGTGAACGAATAGTACGCCCCTGTGGATATACATGACGCGTCCTTGGCGCTGTTCTCCTCCGTACTCTTTGACGGTATCGTCATTGCGGATCTCTGATCCATCTCGGTCGGTCGCTACAGCGTTCCGGTTCTTTTGAAGGATGCTGGACACTTGAGAGTGGATGAGTGTACGCACGCTCCCGGCTTGATCGACAGCTCGAAGTACTTCTCGGTCAACTTTGATGACGCATCCCACTGTCGAAGCACTGGAATCCAATTAGCCTCTCGTCACTAGGGTTAAGGGAGGCTACTTACTCAATCTGCACGAGGTCGTAGAGTTCAAAGTTCGAGTCGCCTCCGAGCGTTGCTGAGTCGGCTGCCCGCTTCAAATCCTTGCTGAACACCGTGATCTCCGTCTGTGTTGAATCGCAAAGCAAGGTGACTTTATCATCCTTGATCTTGGTGACCATACCAACTTCGTCAATGTACTTGCTTCCGCCAATGACCTTGACGTGGTCACCATCAATGAAGAGCTTCCGCAGAGTCTTGACAGGAGCATCGATGCGCCGGCCTTTCAGATCACCTTCAGAAACTTTGAGTGTCACAATGTCTCCAGTCACGGAGACAGTGGTACCCCGAACGCCCTTCTGTTCACCATCAAAGATCTCCACATTGTCTCCTGTCATAAAGGAGGCACCAGTCTGTGCGGCTTTCTGGGCAGCTTGTACAGCCACGAGATCAAGCGTCTCGGTACCATCTGCACTTGTGACAGAGAAGAATTGCATCTCCTCCATTTTCGGGTTGACATTCTCGGGGCTGACGTGGTTGATCTTGACGTCTTTGATAAGGAAGCCATTCTGGTAATCTTCCCCTTTGTAGGTGAAGGCTTTCTGACCAGCTATGCTAGAGTTGGACAGATACTTCATATGCCTCTTCCTGGCCTCGACGTCGTTGAACAGCTTTTGCGGAGGCCGGTCAACAGTTCGACCGAAGGCCTGGCGCTTGCGCTTTGCACCACCGTCGGCGGCGTTGGCATCCTCTCCGAGGCCATAATCCAGACGAGGCACGAGCTGAACGGTACAGTCGAGACCGTTGGCGTGAACTTCGACGATCTTGGCGAGATCTCCTCTGTATAGAACGGGACGGACCATTCGCACGAACTTGCCCTCTTCCAGGGGAGTCCGCTTGCGCTTTCGGAGCAGATCTGGGCGCTCCTTGACCTCAATCGCAATCTGCGCCTGCCCCATGAACACGTTAGGGATCGACTCAATGATCGCAATCATATCCTGCTTCGCATCGGCCTCGACGTAGATGTAACCCGTCATTGTCCCTCCGCGCTCGAAAGCCGAGTAGACTTTGGGATGCTGTCGTGACCGCGCCAGGTCGTCGATGCGCTTTGTGATGGCCATAATGATGTCCCGTTCCTTTCCAGGGCGACACTTGACACCCCAAATCGAGGGATCATTGACTGTGGGAAGCGTGAGCGGAACAGCACCTGTCGCGCTTCGCTGGGCGCGCTGCATCTCCCGCCGGCGGTACTTTTCGTCGAGCTCCTTCGCAATCTGTTCGGCATCCTTCTGGGCGTCTGCCTGGCGCTTCATGTCGAGCTCGCGATGGCGGCGGTCGTCGAGGTCCGCGCCCGTGGGCTCGAGGAGGTCGTCTGGATGGATTTCTTCGACTCCCTCATCCTCGCCTCCTTCATCCTCCTCGTCCTCCTCGTCGTCGACTTCGGCTTCGACATCGAGGTACACGTTGCGCTTCGCTTTCCGCCGTCGCTTGTGGGGTCGTTGCTGTGAGAGTCAGACAAAGTTGCCAGCGGTTGAGGCCAGAACACATACCACCTCGTCCTCTTCGTCCTCGTCCTCGTCTTCCTCATCTTCTTCGTCCTCATCGTCGTTTTCCTCATCTTCGCCTTCGGCATCGTCGGCCGTGGATCGGTGCAAGGCAGCTGGAGCCTCATCCTCGTCGTCGTCCTCGGCAGCGGGCCTCGGCGCGACGTCTCCATTCACGGAACCCTCATCGGCGTCGACCTCAGGCTCGGGGTTGAAGTCTCCCTCGGACTCGTCGCCGCTGCGATCGTCGTAATCGGCCATTGTTGGCGGCGAAGATGGCGTAGCGGATGGGAATGCGGATGTGTAGAGACGGCGGAATGGCGAGGTTGAGGGCGAGTCTGGCAGTTCAAATAGATGGTTAGAGCGCGCTGCTGCCTAAAGTCAGAGCTGCAGCTGGGCGGGTCGACGGACGGGAGGTGGAGAGTGAAGGAAGCGTGGGCGAGCGGGCGGCGCTCTTTGTTAAACGTCTTGAAGCTCAAAAGAAGCGGCTCCGTCAAGGGTCGCGGTTAGTCCGTGCTCGCGCGAGCCACATTCTTGGCACCACCGTTGGTCTGCGGAGCTTCACCTTCACACCGTGACAACCCTCTCGTCTTGCAGCCTTCCCCGGCTCTAAGCGAGGAAATAACCTTACTATCAACCTGCTTAAAGGCGAAGAAGCGAGAGACACCGTACCCAAATGCCCCTCATGAACATTCACGCAACGCATCTTCACGCCTTCTACATACCACTAGCTGCTTGTCTAGTCAGATATATCCAAATTTGAGTCAGAGATTACGCTTCCAATCTGGCAAAGTTGATTGAAGGGGACACTTGCAGTACACGTTGTGTAAGAAAGTGATGTCTTCCCAGACTAACTGAGTGACCTCGAATCTTGAAAAGTGGGCACTAGAAGGTTCAAACCCTCAAAGTCTAGCTCTCACTCCCTCCTCCGCCCCCTCATCAATCGTGACAACCGCCCTCCCAGCCACGCGATGCGCCTGCAAATCGAGCAGCGCTCGGGGTACATCCTCCAACCCATACTTCTCCCTCCAAGCCACCGGCTTGATCTTCCCAGCTCTCACCATCTCCATGAACCCATCCCAGGCCTCCTTCGTCGTCCGCGGGTCCCTTCTGCCCTCCTCCCCAAATCTATATCCAATGACCGACACCCCCTTCAGCAGGATCCTATTTGCTTTGATGTCCTCAATCTGGCCTCCTCTTGCTGCGAAGCCGACAATTACCAGGCTATGTGATTATCAGCTTCACGTATTGTTTCCAGATATTGGGATAGGAGAGATGACTTACCGCCCGCCATACCGCAGACACTTCAGCCCGCTCTCAATGGCTCCGATCGCGTCGTAGACTACATGGACGCCTTCTCCGCCTGCTAGGCTCTTGACCTTGTCTTCCCACATCGGCTCATGGTAGTCGATGACCTCGTCTGCGCCTATGCTCTGTACTAACTCTGCCTTCTCTTTGCTCCCGACCACCGCAATGACCTTTGCGCCGGCCGCTTTTGCGATCTGGACTGCGATTGCGCCGAGACCACCTGAGGCGCCTAGGATGAGCGCCCATTCGCCTTGTTTCAGTTGTGCTCTAAGTTGAATGTACGGTCAGTAAAACGATACTAAACCAGCGCATCTCACAATCGTACGAGATGCACAAACACCCAACCTCGCAAAAAGATCTAGGAACCGCTTACTACACCCAAGTCAGACATCTCTTCTCTTCACATCCCCGTCATCCTCACCTCATCCCCATCCTTTCTACAGAAAAACCTACCTTCTTAACCAAACCACCCCAACTCACAGCCCCGGACACACCCACCGCCACCGCCTCGGCATTCGTCATATCCCGCGGCACCTCTCTCACATCACCCGCACTTTCATCTACGCAAATCCACTCAGCATACGACCCCAGCTTCCCACCAAACACCCTTGCCCCTTTTCTGAAGCACGAATGCGCCGGCGCCGCGTCGACGATGCCGGCGAATTCGTTGCCGAGGATGAAGGGGGGCTGGACGTGGCGTTTGTTGTTTTGGTGATGGCCGAGGGCGTAGAGGGTGTCGACGTGCGTTATGGCTAGAGATAGGGGGGATGGGGTTAGCGGATCGAATGTTGAGTTTAAGGATGTTGGTATGATTGGTTGGTTGAATGTCTCAGGCCAGACCGAGTGGAGAAGCAAAAAGGGCCAAAATTACAGGCATGTGTGATCTTGACCAGCAAGTCATTGGGTCGATTTATCTCTGGTTTCGGTACGTCTTTGACTTTGACGTTTGCCAGATCCTAGAAAAGGGAGTTAGTTAGTCAGTCTGTGTAGCTATAGAATAGCAACGCTACTCCTTCAGATGCTCTTCAAATTGGATCCAGCTTATTCATCACCATACCCACAATCCACCAGTGTCCAGTACATCGCCATCACAAGTAGTTGTAGTATGTTCAACACCAACGTACCTTGACAAACTCATCAATAGCAACAGCCCTCATCTTCGAATCTCAGCAATTGTACAAGTTGCCGCGCAAGGTCCCGTCATGCACGACATTGTTTGGTGGGTTTCAAGATTTGGAAGCTCGATCTAAGATGGGCGGGAGATCAACAGTGGGGTTGCGAGTTACCGAGGCCCACATGGTTCCCGAAGAGGCAGACTTCTTCCGCGTATGGAGGGAGGCGCGAGGGAGAACGTTACTTTCCCATTGCACGTATACACCCAGGTAAGCAAGAGGATAGAGACATCACCCATGGATGCTCAGGCCGTGCCAAAACGAAAGTACGCGAGCACCAGACTATCGGTCAAGATAGGTAATCGAATGACGAATGAAAACGATCCTTGCGTTTTGTCTACCAAAATACGTGTATAAGAGGATAGTTCAAGAAACACACGTCTAAAAACAAGCCTTCAATATCAGAATCGGGAAAGCCCACGCTGCGTTACGTCTTAATGACATGACCATGGTAATATGCTGTCAACAACCAAAGCGTCGGTCTCTTGAAGAGGTAATCCAGAACAGCCCCCCACGAGCGACCCAAAAGGAATACGGCAGAAGCGCCGAAGTGCGAGCGAGAAATAAAACATGCGTCGCTTGGCTAGGCTTAGAGAAGCCGCTCAGCTATCCAACGACCAACACGTAAGCAATATATGGCATGCGCCTTCCCAATGCAACAAACACTAAAAGTTCAACAGGTATATGGACGGGAAGCACAGACAAGGGGTCTGCGATCGAGGCGAGCTGAATATAGTCAACAGAAATGGATGAAGGCGGATATTAATGGTCGCGAGGTGGTGAGAATTTTGACCAACATCATGCAGACAAGGTATGCGGGTCGGTGCCGAATAGATGATGGACTCATCGTCCGTCGTCCGAAGTGCGCACCATATGGGTCGATTATGCAAGAGTGGCAAGGCCTACTGCTAGCGCTGCAGCTGCGGGTTGCGCGGTTATATTGCGTGTTGTCCGTTCTTGTCTGTCAAACTGTGCGCTGTTGGTGAACGATCAAGCGGGCGGGGTAGACCCAGACGCACACTGATCGGCGAGATCCGGATGGGTGACGACAGTGACTGGGGAGGTCTCCATGCCCGTGTCCTCTTATTCCTCATGCCAAGTTCATTTGTGTGTATGCTCAGTGCAGGACTTTCTTACTACCCATTTCTCCCAAAACTTCCGTTGCTGATAGGTGACCGTTTCGCCGTCATCGCCGAGTGCGTCTGCACTGTCTGCATGGCCAGCGCGCCCATTGCAATTGCACCATGGCACCGATGCCGGAGTGTCTGGTGACATGGGAGGAAATTCCATGTTTCCTCCTTGCTCCGGTTCTTCTGTGCCAGCATCCGAGCCAAATTCATCTCGAGAATCGTCACTGTCGTCGTATCCAAAGTGATTTTCCAGGGAATCGTCCTGGTCATCGCCGTCATGGTGGTCCCAGTCGTCGCTTTCATCATCGCTGTCGCTTCCCATCAATGGGTCGTCTGGCACTTCGGCTCCTAGGATCCACTGCTCGTCAAAGTGCTTCTCGTAATCGATTCGTCGCAGGCTCACCCAGTCCAGCCTTAACATATCGTTCCGAAGAAGTGCTAATACATCTTGCCAACGGCTACCATTCTTCAATAAAACGTCTCTTAGCCGCAAACCACGTAATCGATCACGGTGTCGGCGGGCCAAACCAGTGATTTCGTCGGCTTCCAGACGCCAACCTTGGATTCCAAATGCAAGTAGTTTGTCCCACTTAACGTGATGGAAGACTTCTTCAAGCCTCAAAGTCAACGGCCGATGTGAAGGAAAACCAATGTGCACTGCCTGCATGTTTTTGGCAGCATGAAAGACGGCTTTTGATAAGGTCGAAAGCTCCCTAATCCGATCGTCAAGGTCCGTGCCATCGTCGAAGTGCAGTTCGAGGCACGTCAACCGTTCGGCAAGGGCGGTTACGGTGATCGGTGGGTCATTCGCGGCGCTCAGGGCAACTTGAGGACTGAGCATGGGGGACGAAAAACGAGTACACGGCGACCCAGACGCAAGCAGTGCAGCTCCGATAGTCTTCGTCGAATGCGAGCAGGCTGGAGGCCACTTTAGCTCGACGAGCTGGTTAAGCTCATCGTGTTGCCGGATGTAAGAAACAAGCATGCCATCCTCCCGGTCCTGCAACCGGAGGATCTGTATATGTTGAAGTGAGGTAAAAGCACCGATGGCTTTTTTAAGAACACGTACGTCTTCTTGAGTCTGGACTATCTCCTTTTGCTCGTTCACCTTGCGCACGAAGTGTCTGACGTCCAGGCGTCCAAGCCCCTCTGGTAAGGTGGGAAGTAGTTCGCGCACGCGCTCTCGTCCTATGACCTCAAATGGTTAGTCATGCGTACGCTTGCCAGAACGGGAAATGGAAGACAACCCTCAACGTAGAAGAACGGCACCATGTAGCTAAACTTCTTGACATGTTTCGCAAGATGCTCCTGGCTGGCGATATTTTCTAGCCGTCGCAGCCCTTGGCGTGAGAAGCGGGTAGTAACGCGGGCGAACTGATGGATGGCACCGAGCTCAGAGAATGTTTTGCAGGTAAGGCGGAAGTTGGCGATGTCCTGGGCCTGATCCTGACTCGGTGGCGGGGTCGGTTTGAAGCTTTCCTGGGAGAGATAGGCGCGGCGGTCCACACTGATGAGTTTTTCGGGGTCTGATTCAATGTGATCGAGTATCTCACGGAGGAGCTCGTTGGACAAGTGCTGGATCCTCATTGCGAAACGGGGAAACCATTTACCGCCGGATAAACGCAGATGCTGAGCAGACTCGGCCTGGAAACTGACACACAGCGGCCCACGCGATGGATTTATCTAGCAAGGTCTCAAGGATCGGGCCGGGCGGCGCTCTTGCAGCAGAAGCGGGAACAATTGTGATAGTGGACTCAGCTCGCTGCGTCTGCAAGCGGCGGATGGCGAAGCTCGTGGAGGCCGTGTGGGCACCGAGCAGACAGAGGGGCACAGTTGGAGAATAAGAGCCCTGGAGCAAACGGAGCTGCGGGCTGTAACATGACCGGCTCCCTCCAGCGGTCAGCTAAGCGTGGATTGAAGGTGTGAAGGCTGCTATGGCCCAGGACCGCCTGCGCATCCGCACCCAAGGCCCTCTAGCAGCCACCCCGGGCGCAACCAGCCAGTAGAGATTGTTCATTCTAAGCGCTTTGAGGTATAGTCCGGTCCCGTGACTAAAATTTGATGCGGGCTTGGGTACGGGAAGAAATGGCTCCTCCCGAGCGAAAACACTTCGATTCACTGCCTAACACCCGCATGGCGACGCCAGGGGGCTGCTTCTCCATGGCCTTCTCTGATTTGTGCTGCAATCGCCTCTCCCCACGTCCCGCCGCGCCTGTCGAATCGCACCCTGGGTCCGCTGGATGCGTTGCCAGCGAAGCATGCAGCTCGACAAGCGCCTGGGATCCCAATCGGCCCTCTGCAACGTCAAGGCGTGCATCCGTCTCCCGTGAATTTGGGTTGATGCAATACTACCAGCCGAGAACGGAGGGGCCTGGTGACGACACTTGGGCACAACAGCCTTGAAGGGCTGAAACGTGTAGCATGGCTTCTTGTTGGTGTGGTCAAACCATTGTAGCTGATGATAGGTGCAGCGAACCATTTGGCTGCGGCTGTGCGCTATTGCTGGATGCCTGCATATAATTCTCATGTTGTAGCTCGTCCAGCGGTCTGCCCATTTTCGTTTATCCCCGTCTCGCCTCGCTGCGACTGTTGCGCAGCAAAGGATCGCTGCTGCATGAATGCTGCGGTCATGGTCAACCATTCTCGGTCGATTTGCACGCGATTTAGGTGACCTGACGCAATCCCACTGCCGATGCGCTGTCTTCGGTCATGTTGAGCGGGCCACCTGCTTGGTCTGCTGTGGCTCCCTGGTCCTAGCGCTCTGCTCAATATTTGCATCATGTGGATCCATGGACTGGTCTTCTCGATGCCACATTGCGGCCTCGGACCGTCGCACAGAAACAAAACCCAGACGATATCTCACACAGCCGGCTTGGGTGCTCACCTGCTCGGTCAATGGCAAGCCGCTCGACAGTATCCCTAGACATGTCTCATCCTGCGTACGACAAAGCTGTAGCCAGCCCAATATATGTAATGCTAACCATAGGATGCCCAGCTTATCTCAGGTATCGCGCCTTGATTTGGCCCGCTCGCTGATGTTTCGCCGGATCTCTGTGCTGCTCAACTTACTTTGAAACGTCTCGTCTACTGCCTCCTCTTCTCCGGCATCGAGAACGTCGACTTCGAAGACCTCAAGGGGTCCCCAGCCCTTTTCCTGCCGCTTGACGTTGACAGCTTTGCCACCGCTCCTCGTTTCCTTTGAGATGACCAATGCGGATATGGACTCGTCGGTGATGGTGGGGCCAAAGGGGTCCATTATTTCGACGTACTTGATGGTCAGATTGGACGGGTAGTAGACATGCACAGCATGTCCGTTCGGTCCAGGCTCATTGTGCTCCTCGCTGTAGATCCTCTTGTCGTCAGGCTCCCCGAAGTGTACTATGGACGAGAGAAACTCGTGTACGATTTGATGGCGGCGGTCCCAGCTCTCGAGTACTTCTGCGTGTTTTTTGTTCTTTAGCAGTTCGTCTCCTGTGATGCCAATAGTGAGGGTGCTTGGCGCTTGATCTTCAGCCGCAGATGATCTTCTCCCCAGGACAAAGGCAAACATGGTCAGGAGGAGCTTGTGGCCGATGTGGAGGTGATCGAAAGTACCCCCAACCGCAACAGCAGCGTGATTTGTCGCTGCGCCATCGTCCTCGGCAGGGGCAGCAGGTGGTGGTGTAACCTGCACGATGCCGCCCCTGACTCTCTCCACGTCTCTTTTGGCAGGGGCGAGCGAGAGGAAGTGCCTCAGCACGCCTTCCCCTTCTTCGCTCTCCACAGAGAAGACCGTGTCCCACGATCTGGGGCTGCTTGCAAGCGCGTGGAGATCAATGGCGGGGCCCTGGACCTCTTGCTCGGGAGTCTCGGCCTCAGAAGGCTGAAGCAGCGTGTCATTGCGCGGATAGGCGACCAGGATGATGCGGGCGTCGACGCCTTCTGCGTCCTCGGTATCGATCGAATCCTTGGCCGCGATGACGCAGATAAGCTTGTAGAGGTTTGCAACGAGCGCCTGGGTGGCTGCATATAACGGTCCCCGCGGCGACTTCAGACGTCCATTCAGGTGCGGACACGGCAATGCAATGTCCAGAATGACGGGGCCGTGCGTGCGCCGTGGGGCTCTGACCAGCTGGCGGAGCACAGTGAATAGACAGGAGTTGTAGGCCGCCTTCAATGCTGCATACGTGGGCGGTGACGGCGCCGGAGGGAGCAACAGCAGCGCGCGCGGGGGGTGGTGGTTGGCCGCGGGTGGTGGCATGCTGGCAATGTGTCGTAGGTGTCGTACGGCAGGCGGGACAGTCTTGGGGCAGGCGAGTCTTGCGAAGCCCAACGAAGCAGCGAGAGGGCGACTCATCCACCGACGAGCTCTCGCAGTGAAGCGTCCGTGTGAAGGGCAGGGGGACAAGCTGTAGAGGTAGCACTTGAGCCTCGAGGAGGAGGAGCACTGAGGAGGGGCTGGCCCTGGGAGCCGCCCGCCAAGGACCGAGTGTGAACACCACCGCGGCTCTCTCCAGGGCTGCCAACGACGCCCAACCTCACCCACTGCCCCGTCCAGCGCCCGCCTGCTGTTCTCGCCGGCAGCACGATGCCGTTCCACTCTCACCACCAGCAGAATGCCCAGAACACCCCCGCCGCGGGCATCTTCCAGGCCGCGCAGGCCCTCGGCGCCATAGGAGCTCCCACGGGCAACCTGCGGGTCGCGACGTCTGGTACCACCAACGCTGGCACGGATGCGCTGCTGCCAGGCAGTGGAAATGCCCCGGGCCTGCCCTCGCCCGGCGGCCACCTGGGAGGAGGACAGACGGCGCCCCCGGCCGCCGCGGGCTTACCGGGCCCTGGAGGAGCCCAGAGCAGCTCCTACGAGACTCCACGGCGCGCACCCACGCTGGGTCGCAATCCCGAGGAGCTGCACATCTCGACGTCGGCGGCCATGGGCCAGCACGCCTCGACGTCGGCGCAGCAGCAGCAGCACATGTACGACTCGCCCGACGCCTATTCTGCTGGCGGCTCTGCGCCGAACATCAACCTGCACCAAGCGACCCCCCAGAACAGCCAGTACAGCGGCGCGCCTGCCTCCAATCCGCCCAACAACGTGCCCGGCAGCCTGCAGCCCGGCAGCAGCTCGCAGCAGCAGCAGCGGCCGGGGCCGTCGTCAGCCTACACAGCGCCTTCCACCGTCCCTACCATGCCCCAGATCAACACCAATGCCCAGCAATACACTCTCCCTACGCGCTCCAACACCAACACCATGAACCAGCAGCCCTCTCACTCCTACTCGCGCTCGAGCCCTGCGGGGCTGGGCCCCGACCAAAAGTACATTCCCTTCTCCAACACGCCCGACAACCCCAAGTACGCCGCTGGGACGCCCGCACAGAAGTACTTCCCCTCGACGCCCTCAGGCGCGGCGTCGCATTCACCACTCGGCCTGGCAGACATCAGACCCAGGGCTAATTCGAGCATGACCGAGGAGCCTACGGGCGCGGGCGCCTTTTTCAACGACAGCGACAAAGTCCCCTCCAACAGCAACTACCTGGCGCCATGGGGTGTATATGCCTATGATTGGTGCAAGTGGAATGTGCACAGCGGCAACAGCGCAGGCAAAATGGCCATTGGAAGCTACCTAGAAGATACCCATAACTTTGTACGTCCTTGCGTGTCTTCTCTGTCGCTGCACACTGACTCGGACGCCTAGATACAAATCCTTGATACCCAGATAACACCGCAAGAGTCGTCCACGCCCGGCGCGCCCCCATTTGGTCTCGAGTACACTCGTGTTGCAGAGGCCACGTGCTCATACCCTGTCACCAGAATCCTCTGGGAACCACCCTCATCGCAGAAGCAGTCTACGGACCTCCTCGCGACCTCTGGCGACCATCTGAGGCTGTGGTCGCTCCCTCAACCGTCCGGGAACAATATGAGCAACACCATAACGCGGACGTCTTCGGTGAACACCCGTGATCCACCGCCCCAGAAGTTGACGCCTCTTGCCCTGCTCTCCAACTCAAAGACCCCTGAGCACACCGCACCCCTGACATCCCTTGACTGGAACACAATGTCACCTAAACTCATTATAACCTCAAGTATTGATACAACATGCACGATATGGGACATTCCTACCTTGACAGCTAAGACGCAACTAATCGCCCACGACAAAGAAGTCTTCGATGTGCGGTTCTGCGCCGGCAGCACCGACGTTTTTGTCAGCTGCGGTGCTGATGGTAGTGTCCGCATGTTCGATCTGAGAAGTTTAGAGCACAGCACCATCATCTACGAGCCCTCAGAAAAGACGGCAGGCGACCGCGAAAAGGGTACATCTCCCTCTTCTCCTATACTCACATTTTCCATGCTAACACGCACCGCAGGGTCACCAGGCCGCATGTCGCCCACAAAAGCCCAGCAAACAATGTCCTACGCACCCCCTCTCCTCCGCCTCGCCGCCTCGCCGCACGACTCGCACCTCCTTGCCACCTTCGCCGCCGATTCCCCGATAATCCGCATCCTCGACGTCCGGCAACCGGGTCAAGCGCTGCTCGAACTGCGCGGCCACTCCGCGGCCGTCAACTCCATCGAATGGAACCCCTCGCGGCGCGGCATGCTCGCTTCGGGTGGCGACGACTCGCTCGTCCTGATCTGGGATCTGCTCCACACGCACAACGGTGCTGTCATCAATGGCGAGACGCACGGACAGCCACCCCCGCCGCAGCAGCAGCAGCAGACTGTGCAGCCAGCGAACGGCGGACAGGGCGCGGCGGGGCAGAGCGCGGCGATTGGACAGAAGGGCCCGTATGCGAGCTGGCGGTGCGAGTACGAAGTCGGAAATATCAGCTGGGCGCCGCAGAGCGCGTTGACCGGGCAAGGCGGGGAGTGGGTTGGTGTTGCGGGTGGTAGGGGGATCTGGGGGGTTAAGCTGTGATGAGCGAAGGATGTTTCGTGTTGATGTTTGGTTTGGTGACCATGACTGGGAATGTGTATTATGACGAAAGGAAAACGGGGAATTCCTGGACCGCTCCTCTCTCCTCTTCTGAGACCGAGAGTGTGCATGGCAGGCCAGGCTTGAAATCATTGTCTGTGCTTTGGATGATTTCCATCTTCTTGTCGGCAAGCTAGGCGTTTGTAGCGCGTGTTGCGTGTTGTGCATGACTGGGATATGACTTTGAGCTGAATCGTGGTGGGCAGGCAGGAAGGAAGGACTCTTATATGATACCTCGATACGAGATGGGCTGAGCTGAGACGAGATGGCATGAGCGGGTATGTTGAATAGACGGGCTTCCCAGGCCAGAATTGAAATCAGATTCAAGTGAGCCTCTTGTGGAAAGCTTATAGTACACACCACACCGTCAACGCTTCCGCCTTCATTGCTGCGAGTACAGTGGCTGGGAATGTTGGTTTTGTTGGAGCTAGTGAGCTGATAGCATGGCTGACTGTGAAGAGTGAGACGTGGGGAGAGGAGAGGAGAGGTGAGGAGAGGAGAGGAGAGGTGAGGAGAGGAGAGGAGGAAGGTGAAGTGCAGTAGAGTGAAGTGAAGTGGAGCAGAGAGAAGTGAGCGATAGGTGAAGCAAGCCTTGAAGCCTTGTCGCGTCACCAATATAGTTCCGGTGCAAGCAAACCAGATACGTGGCTGGTGCTGGCTGGAGAATGTAGCGACTGTGGGAATAATCTTAGTTTTGCATGAGACATGAGCACCTACGTGACCCCTCTACCAAACGGAGAAAAGGAATCGAGACTGGAACCGAAGTCAACTCAGACTCGGGAGTGTATAGTCTATCTTAAATCTTCGAACAAGGTCTAAGTTCTATTGTGTCCGATGACTGCATCTATTGTGACGTTGGAATCCGAACCTGAGCTTGAACGTGAACTTGAACCCGAACCCAAGACAGCAAACACCTCCCTATGTTTTCAACGCCAATAATGCTTAGAACGCCTGCTGTGATGCTTTGATCTAACCTTCTATAATGCTTGTACTTGCGCTTACGCAGTTCCATGTCTATAACCCTCGTAACTCGTATCTTCATCAGCCCTCACTCCAGTATCAAAGTATCCCGCGGCCCCTTCGTCGGTCAAGCGGTCGATGAGAAGCGCATGACTTGTACTCCCAGTACGCACCCTGGACGGTCTGTTCCCAGCATCAAGGATGTCGTCTACGTCGAATGGCGTAGCCGGGATATCAACGTCAACCCCAACGTCTGCTGGGTCAAAGCGGTCGGTGCGAGGCGTGGGTTGGTAGCCTGGTGTGTATAATGTGCCTTCTTCTTCATTCTCTTCTCGTCCTTGTGCCGGCTCCCCGGAGATGTTGAGGTTAAGGTTGGACAACCTGCTACCTTTTGGTCCCTCCTTCAGCCCAGACTCTGAAGCTTCTGGATCGCCTAGCTTGGTGCGACTTGACTCCCCAGATCCACGCTGTCTATTCTTGTAGAATCCAACATCTGTCATCGTCGCCATCGTGCTAGGCGTCCCGGGTCGCGAGATGAGATCCTCCGGTCTCCCATACAGCTCGCCATCACCACCAAACTCCTCACTGAATTCTGCCCTCTTCTTGAATTTCTCAAAATCTATATCCTCCTCATTGACCACTTCCACGGCTGGTACCTCGCCTGTAGGGTTCGCGTTCGCATCCGGTTTTCCAACGTTCTCCGGATCCATGGTTGCCATAAAGATATCAGAATACGCATACGCTCCTGGCGTTTGGGGCATCGCTCGGTCTGTAGACCGCCGATGCGGAGCCTCGAAGATATCATGACCATCCGCGCTTTTCGATTTTGAGCCATATATTTCCTGTAACAGATGTATTGACTTAGCGGACACCATAGGCGTCAACAACCTTTTGAACAGAGCGGGATGACCGAATCGAACGGCAACTCTATCACTCCTCTTCACCTTGCTCTCTTTCCCACTGACACCACCTTCTGCATCTGAGTAAGGTTCTGCTGAGTAGTACGTCAATCTGTCGTCAAACGCGCGCCTGCAGTACCACTTGAAGAGGGCCATGAGTAGGGGCAGGGGGATCATAGCGTACAGCATGTCTCCGTTCCCAACGCTGTTGACACTACCAACGCCTTGCGCGCCCACCACGAGCGCAATGACAGCATTGGCCAGCATGATAGCGACGAGCAAACGGTTCACAAGCAGTTTCCAGAACCGACCCCCAGACTCGGTTTTGGTGATAAAGACGTATTGTAGCAGGTACTTTTTGAACCAGACATCTATCGCGATGTAGAATGCCGTGATGGGTAAGATTATTGGCTGTAGGGTCCCAAAACAGAACCCTACGGTCGCTACGGTGAGATAATTGTTGTAATAGTCAGCATACTCAAATGGCTGGGGCGCGCTTAATTCGATAAGCTGACGAGGAGTTGGTGAGAAGAATTTCCGCTGTATAAAACCCCAAATGAGAGGAAAGGCTTGCACAAGATCTGTAGCAGCGCCCAGATTGCGCTGCATTTGCCATGTGAGCCAGAAAGTGGAGACGTTGCACAGTCCAGTCATTACTTTGGAGAAGAGATGGCTGGATTTCATGGCCTCCCAGATCCCTTGGTCTTGGGCAGCAATGACGGACGCAACAAAGCGCCACCCGGATCCAAAGATAGAGAAGACGACCAGGTTGTTGAAGACAGTAAAGGCAAACAGACGGGCTGTAACGTGTCGCTCTCGTGAAGTTTTAGAGATGTCGCCAGAGTGCGTGTACAGGCGGCGAAATAGGACTGGAATGCCCATGTACATGAGCGTTTGTACCAGAGGAGCAAGAATACCCTGTGCGATACCCCAGCCCACTGGGTGAGCTGAAAGATTGGTCTGGAAGGATTTCCAGAGGAGTCCAAGATGGGCGAAGTCAGAGAGGAAGACGGATGTGAGGATATTAGGTACGATGAAGACAATGGTGAGGATGATCATCCACAGGGTATCCCAGAACATTCGTAGCCGACGCGTGGCTCGTGACATGGACAAGTTTTGCCATAGCAGATCGTGCGGTTTTGGGGCCAGGTATACAGAGCAGTTGCTCGGGCCTTTCTTCCTAGCTGCGTAGGCGACCGCGTGGGCATCCTCAATGTGTGTATAGCTGGCGAACCCGTATGGCATAGGATTCCTCTTGTCGACGCTCTCGCGAACCGCCCTGATATTGTTTTCCAGTCTTGCTATCCGGCCAGCGAGATACTCTAGAGCATCAAGCTTTTGTTTGCCAAATTCTGCTCGGTCTTCCTTGGCCACCCTACACGTTGGCCTTTTCCTAGGTAACTTGTTCGGATCTTTAAGATAGTTGGCGAGGACAGCTTCTAGTTCACGAACCGTATCATCGTGCTCTTCAATGAGCTCGGGCAAGTCCTTGACATTTCGAGCGATTGCCGTCCTCGGGATATCCTGGGTCTGTTGGGCTGCTTCGACGAGCTGCGCAATTCCAGAGTCGGTCCTGTCTGAACTAGGTATATGTGTGAGCTAATCGCGGTCAGTGTTGACTCTACTCAACAACGACTGTCTCCCTTACCAGCAGCGTCCTCGAATGGAGGCTTGCCTTGTAATCTGGACTGTTAAAGTATGCCCTTCTGAGTTTGTATACGACTCGATAATTCCACCAAACAAAGAAGCACACAGTGCCTTGGAAGATGTAAGCGCATATCACATAGGCCCAAAACTTAGGCCCAAAGATATACTGCGGCGTGAACTGTTCTCCGTAAGCATCTGTCCAGTCAGAAGAGCATGTAACGCACCTTCATTAGCGTGGCAATATCGCTCCACTGATCATAGAAGTCATGTCCGCCCACCAAGTTCACAGGGATCAAAATGCCGCAGCCAAAGACAGTCAGTACAATGAACATGTCTCTCAACATCCTCAAGAACCTCAGAAACACAACGGCATCAAGCCCTATCTTATCCACAAGCTCTTCCTCCTGTACTTTCACAGCCGTGAACCAACTGAATGGCTTGCGGTCCAGCTTTTGAGGCGCATGTTTTTCGTCGGCGTGTTTAGCTCGCGGAGCGTATACGAGGGAGTGTCGAGGACGTAGGAAGCAGAAGACAAGGAAGAGGCCTGAGGATACGGCGAAGGACCAGATGATGGCCGCGTAGATAGAGTTTTCTTGGACCTAAGAACATGTTAGAGGGAATGCAATCGTGGTGTTGCGACTCAGATGTATGTTGTACCTCAGCTTGGAACGGATCCGCAATCAAGTCAAGAAACTCATCCGTCGTGCTCTCTGAACCCGAGCTCTGTCTTCTGACGAGCCGAAGAAGAGACATGTTGTGCTGACCCTGCAAAGCGAGTGATGCAGGTCTGCAATCAAGTCACAAATGGGAGAAGAATTCAGCGTGAGAACGGGACCGGCAGCATGTCGTAACGAACACAAGGATGAATTCCAGCGTGCCACACGGCCTCTGCGCGTTTGTTGAGACAGATTTCTGCTCCTCGCGCTGATCGAGGGCGTTTTGACGTCATCCCGCAGTGGAGGCGGACCCGTTATCGCGATCGATAGCGAAGGGATCGAGATGACTGATAATGTCTCCACCATTGTTTCAAGACGAGAAGTTAGCCGGGGTCACAGTAAACAAAAGACGAGGCCATGTATCCAAGTGGGATCGCCTATGCATGATGGAAACCGTGAATGGTGGTGGACTTGGCAGGCACAAAAGCAACATGGACCAATCGGCACCTGGGAGCGCGCCCCGGTACTGTGCTGCCGGGTCATCACTTCTATGGATGCAGGTGGGACGGCTGCGTCGCACGTGGCGGGTGTTATGAATTTCTGATCTAGCGAACAGACATCTAGTTGGTCCCTCTAGTTGCAGATCCAGGACTCTATACCGGTAACTCAAGGACTACCCGCCCTACACGCTAAGTAAGGTATTACTTAGCGCTACCGAGCTGAATAAGATAACCGAGCTGAGTGAGATTATTCTATAAAACTCTTCTAATATAATATAGATATAAAACTTTTTTTATAATAAGTTACTTTATATATATATAAAACTTTCTATTTAGAAACTTTATATAAATCTAGAAAACTAAAGAAAAATATTAATATATTTATACTTTTTTCTATATTTAGAAATAGATTATATAAAAAGCTTAAAATTATATATAACTTAAAACTTTTTCTATACTTATATAGATATATATTAATATACTTATATAGTAAGTTAGATAGATAAGTAAGTTAGATACTCTACTAAGACCCTACCAAAATATACTATTACTTATAGTATAATATAATATTTTAATAATATAATAAACTATCTATATTAAAAGAAGCTTATATATAGCTTACGCTTAGCGCTATCTAATAAGATATAATACTTTCTTAATAGCGCGCTATAGCTATCTATAATGTCTCTTATACTATACTAAGTAATTAATATACTAGAAAGACCTTTTAACGCGACTATATATCTAACTTAATAAGGCTTACTATAA